>JAYXIM010003629.1:0-44862 GCA_037575425.1 Anastrepha fraterculus
AGTTCATTATATAAAAAAATCCTTATAAACCAAAGTTTCAAAATTCATAAAAAATTTAATAAATTTATAAAAATTCGCATACAAATTTTCAACTCCTTAATCAGAGTCCTTAGAAAGTTTCTGGGTATGCACTTTTTAGCCCATTCACCTTAAGTACGAAAATTTATAAATTTGAAGTCACTTAAAAATTACGTTAATTTTTGACAATTTTTTTCTGCATACTACGTTAAGAATATTTTCCATATAAGTTGCATGCTTGGAAAATTGAATCGGTTAAATTTTCTGAAAATTCTAATCAAAAAGTGGGAAGCTTTAATGATTTTAATTAAATCTTCATATTTTTTTTAATTTGTGTTCTTCAAGAAATTATGAGTTCTTTGTACAAAGATGTGTGTGTTACGATGAGCTACATTTTTATTGAAAACTAACAAATCAAATTATAACAAAAATTATTTCGAGCTGGTTAAAAGATGAAGGAACCTAATTATCTGGTCACAAGGGTATGTAAATATGATTTGAATGAATAAAATGGATGACTGAGGGTATTTTAGACGTTCCAATTTGGATACACAATTTTCATTTTGTAACTTATTAAATAATAAAATAAATTGATATAACTATTTACCTGGATTTTGCAAGTCAGCCGTGAATAAAACTTTGATTTCGAGTGTGCCTCATTCTTGACGTTTACATTTTTTCGGCCACTAAAATTTTTCGTGGCCAAATATTTTTCCAAATGTCTTGCCTCAGTTAACAAATTAATTTATTTTGAAAATGATGTTTAAAAGGCAATCATTCCTGAAATAAGTCAGCTCAATTTGTAGATCTTTGTCGCATCTCTTTAAAAAAATTACAAAACGTTGTGAGAACAAATAGCCTCAGCTTCAGAGTTATTTAGTAATGATCGAAAAGTATACCTACATATATACCACATACAGCGGTGGATATAAAAGTGTTAATGGCTGAAAAAAATCAAATTTCCTGATGTTCTTTTCTTAGCTTCAAAGGGAAAATGTTTTATATTGAAATCTACGAAAATGTGTAATTACTGTTTAAGAAAATTACTTAATTTTTTAGTCCTACAGTTATACACATTTTTTTGTTTTTTAAATTAACAAATATTTTTTTTGCAAAAAATTTTTTTTTACAAAAACTTTTTTTTCAAAACACTTTTTTCCAAAAACTTTTTTGTTTAAACTTTTTTTAAAAGCTGTTTTTTTTAAACTTTTTTCCAAAAAAATTTTCAATAATTTTTGTTTTTTCAAGAAAGTTTATAAATTTTTTACTGTTTAAGACAAGTAACTTAATATTTTAGTCCTACAGTTCAACAAATGTTTTGTTTTTACAATTTTTTTTTAACATTTTTTCAAAAAACATTTTGTTTAAAAAATTTTTTTTTCAAAAGATTTGGTTTTTTCAGTTTTTTTTTAGTTTTTTTTTTTTAATTTTTTTTTCAGAAAAATTTATAAGTTTTTTATTTTTTCAATGGTAAGTAAAGGTTTTTAATTTCATTTTCAGTATCTTGGTTTAAATGCTAAATTGTTTTATAACCGTTTAAATCACGCCAAATTCCACAAAGGTAGGGGTGTAATTTTGTTAATCATCATTTACGATTGCATTGTCCAACTTCGCAATAGTTTTGTGTATCTGCTTCATTCCCTACCGGCAACTTGACTATGTGTTAAAATTCTCAGATTTCATATCGGTTTCATTTCTAGACTGGCCTGGAAATGCCTATCTTCTATATATAAAAAGAAAGTCATGTTAGTTACACTACTTATAACTCGAGAACGACTGAAACGATTTGGTGGAAATTGGTGGAGAGGTGGCTTAGAACCAGGAGACGGACATAGGATACTTTTTATCCTATTCGAACGCGTTTCCGTGAAGTCACTATAAAATGTGGTATAACAAAAACGCATCTGATAAGGAATAACAAAACGCAAATGACAACTAAACGTAATTTTGTCTTTGGTTAAGTAGAAAATTTGATAATATAAATTTTGTGAGAAATATAGGTATAATCACAGTAATTTGTATTCCCTTTGAATCATCATTATCAATGCCGCGACCAAGACGATCGAATCTTTCCCGACAAAGCCGTAATGCAAGAAGGATACGAAACATTGCGAATGAAACGACTGAAGAAGCACAAGGAATTGCCCGTGAAGAGCGCCGCATTAGTATGGCGCGACTTCGTGCTTCTCAATCACAAGAGCAAAGCGAGGCAGCCCGTGAAACGGCTAGGTTGGAAATGCGAAATCGTCGAGCGAATAACAGAGATCAACTGGTAGATAATTTTCGACGCACAAGAAGGGAATAATCAAGTGCTGATTGGAATCGAGCAGCGTTTCGATATGATTGCAACACTGATTACTGCTTACATCCTAGCATTTGCATTGGGCCAATGAACGTTGTCTGCGAGTATTGTGGCGCATTGAAGTTTTCCGGAGACACGCCCGGATTCTGCTGCCTTAGTGGAAGAGTGGAACATAAGCCTACCAAAACTTTGAAACGGCACGCATTTGGTGGTAAATAAATTGATGAACAATGTGATTTACGCGACGATACGCAAAGGAAAATTCGAAGGTGAAGAAGTTCTCATTCCGAGGATCCCGATGATCCCATCCGATCTTCCGTTTGAGTTTAAAATACTTCGATTTCCGATCCGTCTTGCATTCGCCATGACCATTAACAAATCACAAGGCCAATCCTTGAAAGTTTAGTTTGTGGTCTGAATCTATAAAATCAATGTTTCTCACATGGTCAACTATATGTGGCATGTTCACGGGTCGGCAAACCATCTGCGTTGTTTATTCTTGCACCTGATAATAAAACAAAAAATGGCATGTATCATAGGGTGCTTAAGTGAAGAGTGCAATCTATTAAAGCTTCATTGAAATACTTGATTAATAAAACAATTAACCTAATAAAATCAAAAATCTGCTTTCTTATTTCCTCTAGGGCGGAACAAAGTTCGCCGGGTCAGCTAGTTTCTTCTAAATGTTAATTATCTTAAAGTTAAACACAAGAAATTAAAAATAACTACTGTTGTGTTCAAAATAATGCGAGTGACCTTGACTTAAAATAAAAAGTTGTATTTATTGAAAACAAAAAATTAATTTTTTTGGCAGTTTCGCCTTTATTTAGAATTTTTTTTTTACCCCAAAGCGTTTATTTTATGCAGCCTCCCCATGCATTTAAAGTTGCTTATTAGTATTCGGTAAAATATAAAAAATAAATATTTAAAAAACTTATAAGTGACTGTTCAAACTTATAGGAGTATCACGAAAGACTCAATAAGTCATTTGTGTCAGTTAATATTTAGCTAAATAATCACAATGTTTTAGTGCTGCTGTGCAACTGCATGGCATTGACTCGATGAGATCACGACACCTTTTCAGCAGGATTTACTTCCATGCCTTCCGGACTGTGTGATATAGATATATTTTTTATATCCGTCCAAAGATTTTTTAGGAAGTAGTTAACTCCCCTAACCCGAAACCACTCCTTGGGAAATTTAGTTGTTTGTTTGGGGTCGTTATCTTGCTGGAACAACAACTTCATTGACATATTCTATTCAATGTATGGCAGCATTGCATTTTATAAAATTCTCTTCTATGCCTACTGATCCACTGTTTCTTTTATCAAGTGGATTGGTCTAATGTCACTATAAGAAAAACTTCCCCATACCATCATTTTCGCACCGCCTTGTTTGACTGTCACTTGACCGTCTATTGGGGAATATATTTAACATTTCGCGGACGACAGACGTACTGCCTAGATCCAGTGCATCCAAAAAGAACCACCTTAGTGACCTTTGGGCTTTTGTCGAATACGCCAACTTTCTGCAGTCTTCATCGCACGTTCTTGTGCTTTATTCTATTCTACTTTCCACCTTAAATAAACAAATAATAGTATTATAATTTGTGCGTAGACTTCTGTTAGCGGTGTTTGGTCGAGTCTTGATGCTGTTCTAGAAATAGATGGATCTACAGTTTTAAGCCGGACTGTGAACGGCAAATGATTTTTATGAGTAGCTTCCTCATGACAGAAATAAGCTCGGAAGTTTGCCATTGTCTGTCAAGGGGCGATCGCTATTCGAAAAAACTTTTTTTGTTATTTGATGTTCTGCCTTAAACATTCTTCTAATATTTTCCATAGCTTGAAACCGATCGGTTACTTTTCGTACTCTTCCGAACAACTTTGCGTTTTACGGATCCTACCTTGCCAAGAATTAAACAGTTCGCGTAATGCAGATGTACTAAGCCCAGCTTTGCTACAAATATTCCACAAACTTAACATTTCCACGCGTATTATAAAAATTTCATCTAACCGCTTTCAGTTATTTCTTACAAAAAATTTTTATTAACACAGCTTCTGCTATTGACTCAACACGAATCGTAAGACCTCTATTTATGCTCAGTTTGTACTTAGTTTGCTATTTTTAGCTAATTTGTTTGGCGTCAACTAATTGAAACTTAGGCATTAAAAATTAAATAAAAGCGCTTCAAAGCATTTCATCGACGAGAAGAGTAGAGCAAAATAAAGTAAGTAGTGACTTTGGATTTTAGTAATTGAAGCAAATTAAACATTTCGAACAACTTTTTGTACAAATTATTCTCATTTGAGTTGCTTGCAGCTAACTAACCTGGGTAAGCGATCTCTATAGGGTATCTACGTTTGTGTATAGGAAAGTTCGATATATGCAGATGTAAAGTTTCCAATAGTTGGCGGAAGTCTGTAATCATCCGCAGTAGTGTCAAAGTGTAATTTATGTGAATTTCCGTTTCCGTTAGAAACTGAACTTCTGCTGCCACTTTTAAAGTGTTTTTTTTCTCAATATTTTTTCTATTTTATGGCTATCTTCATATGACTTCGTGTTAATTAAAGTTGAAACTTCACTATCAAACTAGGCTGTATTCTCACTTAGTGTGTAAGGAGAACTTTTTGCAGGAATAGTTGACTGAATAGTTAACACTGCGGCTAGGTAAACTGTTATTAAAGCTTTCGTGATGCATGCATCTGACATGGTTTAAGGCCACGTAAGCCATAATTTTAAGATTATTGTACTGGGCATAAAATAGGCAGTAAAAAAAACCAAAACAAAATCTGTAAAAACGACTAACCATGACTGGATGTTGTTTGCATTTTTAATAGAAGCAAATTATCTTAGTAAGGCCGGGTAGAAATTAAATAAACAAGCTGGTTGTTGTCTCAAAGGTCCATATTTCCACGGTAGCATAAATCCGAGGGGTTAAATTGTCAATGACTTTGAGCAACGATTGAACGGTTGAATTGACTTTTTTCATTGCAGTTTATTCGCATATTCCGTCATTTGAATTTCTTGCGAAAGATACGAAATGGATGCTGCATCGAATCAAATCGAAAAACGTAGAATGACGTTCACGAGAAAGATTATTGCTTCATTTTTAACTGACTAGACAAAGTTGAAAACTTGTTACATTTCGTAGCAGAAAATACCGTAGGTTTTCGCGGAATTTCAGCAACAATGTAGGTACAGCCAAATATGCTGGGATTTATGTAAAATCGAAGGCTGGCAGTCAGGTCAATAGCAAACTGTTACCATCAAAGCAAAGGAAGTAAAGCGGATTAATTGCGTGAGAAATGTCTGTCGAGAAATTGTTGAGGAAAGCAGGACATCGACCAATTGAAAGTTTGGAGGTTTATCGAGCGTGTTTTTTTTATAGTTTATTTTAAGAGGAGCAAAAAAGAATTAGGAAAAAATAATTTTTTGTGAAAAAAATTTTAATTTTTAAAATTTAATATCTCTATAAATAATTTTTTTTTTTTAATTTTTCTTAATTTTTTTTTTGGCAAAATAGATAGTGTTCATTTTTTCAATGAATCTCCATGTAATAACGTAATATGTGAACAGTACTCCTTTAAATTTTCATCGAAAAATATTGGAAACTGACCGAGCGACAGTGTTTCTTCGAAATCATCACGAAAAAAATATTTTATGGTGTAGATCATAACCCTTGAAATCATCTGAAATAAATAAAACTATTATACAGCATAGAACGCCTCCAAGTCTGTGTCTGTGGATCGTCTGTGTCCTTATGAGCTCCATTCCAATACGGTTCTGCTAATGCTTTCCTTGTCCTTTCTAAGAGTCTGCCTGATCCATCACCATTTACCCCCATTTATCACCTTTTGGATTGGGTCTTGCTGGGTGATCTGCCACAAGTCCGTATTTCGGATAACGTTCGGCCCAAAAACATTACTCAGTACCCAGAGGCATTTATTTTTGAAGCTTTGTAGTTTCTGCGTAATGCTTCTCGACACCAGCCACGTTTCCCTGCCATATAATAGTGTGGATTTTACGCATGAGTTGAATATTCTTGCTTTAGTTTTCTGCGAGATTTGCCTATTTTTCCAAATTGGCTGTAACCGTCCAAAGGTGCAGCGGTGTCTAGAAAATCTATTTTGGCCTGCATGTCGGAATGCCTGTGTGAAAGCAGGCAAATATCGTTAGCATAGTCGAGGTCGTGTGGCTTCTTTTTTCAACATACTGCATCACTTCGTCAAGTGTGACGGCGAAAAGAAGTGGCGACAGTTAGTTTAATAATTATTAAAAAAACTCTTTATGAAAAACCACTGCTCCCATACTTTGCATGCTGGAACTTTTTTATACGGAAGAAAAAGCCTAGCACCGTCAATAAAAGAAATTCCTAAAATTCAGCGGTATTTGTGTTTGTTTAGTAACTTGAAACTTGCACTTTTTAATGTACTAAAATTAATTTTATCTATGTATATTTTAATAAAAAATAATATATGTATATATATATATATAATTATTTATTAGTCGAAACTTTGTATTGCACTGCTAAAGGGTTTTCCAATAACAGGTGTTATTTTGAATAGCCCGCTATTTCGGTAGATGTCACTTTTGAAGCTGTGATTTTTTCACATTTGACAAGTAGAAACTACGCCATTAATAAAAATGGAACGATACACGCTTAAACAAAGCATTGAAATTTCTAAAAATTCACTATAAAAATGGTGAAAATTTGGCAGAGACGGTTCGTAAAACTCGAACAATATAGAAATTATCGAAAAAAATTCGAGCTGTTGGGATAAGTTAGTGATGTGGAGAACAAAATCCGTGCACGTCGCTCAAGAACAACCGAAATTTTGCTGTTGTAGCCGAAGGTTTGTCCATTCCTCGTCGTTCTTTAGAATGAGGCATTCCACAAACGTCTTTACACCATATTTTCACAATGATTTAGGTCTTAAGTCTTATAAAGTTCAGATAACATAAGAACTCAAGCCGGCCGATCATCAACAACGTCGTGTCTTTGCTGACCGCGTCGTAGAAATGCATGAAAATGATGCGGAATTCCATCGAAAAATCATCTTGAGTGATGAGGTTCATTTCCATTTCCACCTCGGTGGCTTCATCAACAAGCAAAATTGTCGGATGTGGGGCTCAGAAAATCCAAGAGTTATTGTTGAAAAGCTTCTCTGTTTTCAACGTGTGACTGTTTGGTGCGGTTTATGGTCCGGCGGAGTCATTGGACCTTACTTTTTCGAAATGCAGCTGGAGCAACAGTTACGGTGAAGGGATTGCGCTATCGAGAGATGATTTACAATTTTTTATAGCCGGAATTAGATGGTATTGATCTGGACAACGTTTATTTTCAACAAGACGGCGCGCCGCGGCGCTACGTGCCACACGAAACGTTTGACCTTTGACGGAATAACACCTTTTATTGGAAACCCCTTTATAGTTGCTTATTTAAATTATTGCGTATTTTTTGATAAAAAAGCTGAAAAAAAAACAATTTTTAGAGTATCAAATTTAAAACCGCGCCGTTATGTAAATTTTTTTGTTTTTTTGTTGTAGTACGGGACATAGCTTCAGGCGCTGCTATTATTGTGAACCTCTCACTGAACTGTTTTCCCTCAAAATACCAGTAAATTGCGCATACACAAATCTCAAATAAATCCAATCATCTAAGTTACATTTACCTGCAAATATTTCAATTTTTAAACGATTGAATGCAATTTTGCAATACAATCATCGAAATTAAGTAAGAAGCTTTATTGAAACTGTGTCTCTCCACAGCCGTATCACTGATTACGTTTGAAAATATGGCGATTGCCTCGCGCGAAATTTCAAAATTGCCCCATATTTTTCATGATGCTTTGATGTTTTTGTAGGTTTTTGTAGCAGTTCATTAAAACCGCAACTAGCAACAATAACAATTGCACCGTTGATCAACACACACATGCACACTCACTCACATATCTGCATATGTATCATATATGTATAAGATTTGCTCGCATGTTATGCCATATCGAATTTGCATTTTTTGCTGAATTTCCAATGGCTATCGTCATCATCATTAGCAATGTTGCTTTTTGCCTTCCGTCGAAGCCACAAATTAACTAAAACAGCCTGACAACCGCCGTTTGTTTGTTTGTTTGTTTATCATTGATTATTCTGTGGCATCAAACGTGATTGCCTATGGCGCAGCTGAGCGGGTGTTCCATGAAAACAATTATTGGTTTTATGTGTTAACACACTCGACTACAGTGGCCGATGCACATTACGTACACGGTGCACAATCGGCCGCACATTTTTGCAGCTCGATTCTGTATCACTAAGAAGTTCAATATTGTCACTTTAGGACTGTTTGCTCTGCTGGCGGTGCGCACTCTAGCTCGCTTTGCTGACAGTTCAGTAAGTTCTCAACATCAAAGCTGCTTTATTATCATTAGTTAAAATTATCGCATGCTGGGAGCTTTTGCGAAAGACCTTGTCTGAGTTTAATCTTCGTAAGCTCAATTTTTCTGCAACATAACCTCACATTTGCGTTTCACAATTTTAGTGCACAAAAAATTTACTTTTAAAGAATTTCCTTCTGATCTCTGTGCACGTCCTCTTTAAGATTTCACAATACCAAATCATTTGTATATGGAACTGTCACACTTCTCTTAAATTGAAACAGTTTCCTCTTCTTAAATTGAAACAATTTTCTCTTCTGCAAACGAACCCTCCATTTTCAGATAACACATCCGTCCGTCACATAATAATCACTTAACATTTTGGTCCGCATTTATAATTCCCAAAGGCTCAAAATTAAAGAATCTTCAAAATGTTTCTTACTGAGCGATCCTAAAGGATAGTATAGGGGTTAAATATGATTCTCACTTAAGATTTTGCGATTCACCAACATTTTTTGAGCAAAACTTACATTCAATTAATGTCATGAAAATTGAATTCTTCTTCTTCCTCTAGGTTAGCGCGATAGACGCTTACGCGATTACGGCTCAGTTTAACCCATTTTCGGCAGCTGGTCGATTTTTCGACCACCAACTTCGGACTCTAATATCTCAGAAACTAAATGTAAATTTATTGATCTGTTTTCACAAGTTTTAAATTTGGAATTTAGTTAATTTCTAGACCGTAATTTTTTAAGAAAAAAAGGTTCAGGGCAGATTTTTGTAAAAGAATGAAATTATCACTATTTTTACGTGTTTTTTGTGCAGATGAAAAAATAATGAAAAACAAAAAAACAAGAAAACAAATAATTGTTACTAATTTATTGTGAAGAGAAAAGATGAAATTAAGAGAATCAAAAAAGTAACATATCGATATTGCAATAATTTTTACTGTTTCATGGGCGTAAACTTTAGTGGTCGAGAAATCGACCGCTGGCCAGGAACTGTCATGTAGGATAGAACAAGATCTAGCAATTTTTTCTTCTTATTGAAAGAGATGGAAGTAAGTATCTTTGTGGTATAGGAAAGGTACTACCCCTGCAAGGAAAATCACTACTAGTGAACCAAAATTCTAGTTCAGCACTAGTACCTTACCTCCAAAATCGAATATGTCCTATATTGGATGGTACGGGACTATTAGAAAATACCTACAAATCGAACTAGTTCTCATTCGTCTAATATCGAACTAGGGCGAAACTATCCTAAAAGGGTTTATTGTAATATTGTACCTATCGGGGTATCATACTTTGCCACACATTGACCACTACTGGTCTGTCGAGTCGTAATCGGTTTAAAAAATTAAGCCGTTTTTCCATCTCGCTGACAACACGAATTTAAACGCAGCAGACCGTTTTGCGAATATTCGTGCTATTACTGAGGCTCTCAACAAAAAGTTTATGCAGTTTGGAGTCTTTAGCCATAATCTCACTATAGACGAACAGATGATTCCATACTTTGGTCGCCACTCCTGCAAAATGTTTATCAAGGGAAAGCCAATCCGGTTTGGGTTTAAAACATGGTGCTTATGCTCTGAAAGTGGGTACCTATTTTCTAGTTCATTGTACGGGGGAGCAGCAGCCGATAAAACTATTGGTCTAGGCGCACAAACAGTCTTCGACTTGCTTGCCAATGTATCTGACCCTGAGTGCCACATCAGTTTCTTTGATAATTTTTTTTCTTCATACCATCTAATGTGCCTTCTGAACGAACGTCGATTTTTTGCAACTGGTACTATACGCGAAAATAGAATGGGCGATTCTCCTTTGAGAAATTAAAAAAAAGAAATACGAGGAACATTTGACCAACTACTTGATCATCAGCAAGAAATATTGACTGTTCGGTGGAATGATAATGCTGTAGTCAATGTTATAACTAATAACTCCACAGTCAATCCAATTATTAGCACTAAAAGATATTGTCGGAAGAAAAAACAAACTATCACTATCCCGCAGCCAAAAGTTATTCAAGAGTATAATCATGGCAATCAGTATAATCATCCACACCACCCAGTGGATCTCCATGATAATGCGGTGGCAAATTATAGAATATGTATGAGAGGAAAAAAATGATGGTGGCCAATATGGACAAATGCTCTTGGTAACGCAATGGTCAGTGCATGGAAACTTCATTGTATAATGGCAAAAATTGAAAAGATAAAACCACTGTCACAAATTGATTTTCGATCCAAAGTCACAAGAGAATTATTGAATTACGACAAGGACGTCGTATGAAAACGAACATGGAGATGAAGGTCCATCGAACCGTCCTCGGATCAATGAAAGGGTACACGCCGTCATGAGAAGCATTGAAAACAAATTTTGGTGGTGTAAATTTTGCAAGAAACATACTATTTTTACTTGCAAAAAATGCAATATTCATTTACATACTAAATGTTTTGATGATTATCATAAAAATTTGTAAGCTGACTTTTCTATCAATAAAACAACAACAAAATATTTGTATTTGAAATAAAATGAAATAAATTGACTTCGTGTGCTAAAAATTTTTCATAAATGTTGTATTTTTTTTAATATATTTTACGGTTTTTGGCCAGCGGTCGATTTTTCGACCAGTCCATATCTAAAACACCGATGGTCAGAATTTTTTTTTTTTTTAATTTTTCTTGATTATGGTCCTATATAGTAAGCACTGACTAAAAAGGAAATGGAAAAATTATGACGAATTCTTGTAGCGGCCGAAGATGGGTTAAGGCACAGCATTCAAATTTTCTTGCTTCAGCTAAAAAACTGATTTTCGTTCAAGATATTATTATTGTTTAGAACAAAGATCCAAAGATACATTATCAACAAAGAGTCAGTGGTTGCTTTACAATCTGAGTCATACAATTTCTTTGACTCTACAAAATCCAAGCCAAAGTTACATTATACAGATGAGAGAGAGGGGTATTGTTGATAAGGAGCCGCTTAACTCTGCACCGGTAAAACTATTTTTTGTACTGAAAAGATGAAGTACGTCTTAGAAACGTACAACAGGCTTACGCAATCTAAGGGGGTCAATTAAACCATCTTTCCAAAATGTCTTATTTATTTAATTTTTATATTTATATAATTTTTTTAGTTAATAATCTTTTCTTTTCAATATTCTTGAAAAAAAAACATTTTTTTTTATTTAATAAAGTAAAAATTTAGGTCCATTCTTGGTTGTGAGAGACAGAGAATAAAATGCATGCTTACGACTGTGGACCTATGATTCACTATGGAGTAAAAGGAGTAAAAAATGTATGTATATTACGTCCCAGGGGTTGGTGCCAAAAGGTTGTTGGTTTGAAAATATGAAATAACTGCGAAGGAACGCTAGTGATTTCATAGACAGGAGCCGCGCTACTAAACTCCCAAGCAAACCGTCTAACGAGAGCAAAAAAGATCAACTAACATGACAGCAGGTGAAGGACGACGTGAATCAAGCTTAAAAGGTTACCGTTTTGGAAACGCAATCACGTATTATTTTACTTCATTATTTCAAGTGATTTTTGATGAATTTCTTTTATGCGCAATTATCGAAATATTTTATTACACAGGTGAACTCACCTATCAAACTCTTATTAGAGCCAAAGTGAAATCCCGAAGTTTTATTGCATAAAATTCTAGTTAGCGTGGGGAAATGCAGGCATTCATTGCAATAGCAACACGATGATAATCAGGAATAACAAAATCAAATATGGCAACGGCAATAAAACAATGTGGCGCAATCATAGAAAATTGCCAGAAACAACGAATAATAATAATGAACAAGCAACGCGACAAAGGAATATCAATAAAAGTGACAACAGAGTATGAAAAGTGTTGTTAGCGTTGCCGTTGGCCCAACTGACATTGTGTCTATCACTGTCGCCACATGTCACCAGCTGGCGCACGCATGCAGCGGACGGAACGTGAACGGAACTGGCGCGTAAAGCTGGTGTTCAGGGTGATAATTGACAGGATGATTATAGTTATGACAATTATGATGGTGTGTGTATGTAGCTGCAGGCCATGACTATCATTCTGACACTCAATCACAAAGTTATGCAAATCACTCTTTGTCATGCATCAAATTCAATAGCAAATAACTAACATTTTAAAGGGTGCGCGTTTTAAGTTCTACGTCAATTTGACGTGACTGGCTTTTTATTGAATGAATCGATATGTTTTATGGACCAAAAAGTTCCACAACAACGTGTTAAAGTTATTAATGGCAAAGGTTTTTTTTTTGTAATTATATAATTCGCCCATCGCCCCTTTGATGGGAACAACTATTTTTTCCGATTTTGTTCTTTCAACCGATTATGTTATAAATTGGTAATATTATAAAATTTCATATTTACACTGGGTTGAGTGACAAGCTCGCTGGCCTGTGTTTTCATTCTGAAGGGTGGTTACATTTCAAGGGCCGATGTTGAATATAAACCACACCTAAACGTCAAGCTTTTTTCTACATTTCATTTGACAGTTTTCAATATCAGATCAACTCAATTTGAATCATGGAGAGGTACACAATCGAGCAATGCGTTAAAGTTATTCCGGCTTGTTAGGAAAACGGGCGTTCAAATCAAAATGCATATCGCGCACTTCGTGATTTTTCGGTCACTTCAATCGTCCAAATGTGCATACAATCGGAAAAATTGTGCTAAAGTTTGAGCAAACCGGGTCTGTAGGAGATGTGAAAACACCAGTGTATGTTCGTACAGCTCGAACTGCACAAAATATTGCTGCTGTTCGCGATAGTGTGGTTGAAGAGCCATCCACCTCAACTCGTCGTCGTGCCCAACAATTGCACCTCTCGCGATCGTCGTTGATAAATATTATGCATAAAGACTTGCATTTATACGCTTAGAAGGAGCAATTGACTCAAGAACTAAAGCCTCTTGACCATTTCAAGCGTCGTCAATGGTCAGAATGGTGGCAGAAAATGGCAACAGTGAATGACCAATTTTCGAAGAAAATCATCTTCAGTGATGAGGCATATTTTCACCTCAGTGGATTCGTGAATGAGCAGTATTGCCGCATTTGGGCGAATGATAATCCAAGAATGATTGCCGAAAAACCAATGCACCCACAAAGAGTGACTGTTTGGTTCGGTTTATGGGGCGGCGGCATCGTTGGGCCGTATTTTTTCCAAAATGAGGCCGGTCAGGCAGTTACTGTAAGTAGTGTTTGCTATCGTGAGATGCTTACGAACATTTTATGGCCCGAATTGGAAGATATGGATGTGGACGATATGTGGTTTCAACAGGACGGTGCCACTTGCCCACAGCTAACGAACCAATGGCTCTTTTGCGCGAAAAATGTGATGGTCGAATAATCTCACGTCGCGGCGATGTTAATTGGCCGCCAAGATCATGTGATTTGACACCGTTGGACTTCTTTCTTTGGGGTTATTTGAAAGAAAAGATGTACGTCGATAAGCCAGCAACAATTCAAGAGCTAAAGGATGAGATAATTCGGCACAAACGGCATAGAAGCTCAATTATGCTTCAGCGTAACCGAAAATTTGGACCATCGGATGGAGGTGTACCGCCGAGGCAGCGGCTGCTACTTGGCCAATATTTTGTTCTCCACATAATTGAACTATACCAGTATTATCATAATAAAGAGGAATGAGAATAATTTTGTAAAAAAATTGTAGTTTATTCAAAATAATTGCCGGCCCTTGAAACTTAACCACACTTTAGTATTTAATATCGAATATCCCGAAAACGGTTAAGTTTCCTCAACTGCCAGGGACGACTTTCCCGGTCACCCTGTACATGCGCATACAGTTATGCATTTGTGTATGTGTTTGTGCACCGCTACGAAAATAAAGGTGCTTATTATGGCACCAATTTAAGCGTCAGCAAAATGAAAGCGATGAGTGACGCTTGACGACAAAAACAACAGCAACAAGTGACATACATTTCTACAGTGTGACATAAAAACACTGATATGTGCCAATGATGCCACAAAACAGTTGCGAATTGCTTCCATTTGCTGCTTTGGAGTCTCTTGGAATTTCACAAATAATTTTGCACGCGAAAAACAATAAACACGCCATTGCATGAAGTATTAACATAAAAACAAAGCTAAATTCAACTGCCAATCGGGGCACCAGCATAATTGGGTTAGTTTTACTTTCAACAAAAATGTTGCAATTTGCCAGCAAAATTCACTAATTTAGACAATATTCAATTAGCCTGTGAGCCGGTAATAAAATGAGGTATTCATTGTAATTGTTTTTCTTTAATTTGAATTTAATTAAATTGTGCATAAATCACGTGAATACTATTTGAATGTAGGGAAACCTATTTACATACAACTATAGAGCAGCTTATGTGCATCTGTGTATGAAACATTGTTTTCCCGGCGCACTATGAGCAGGGAATCTGAAGAGCTGGCATAACAATAAAGCGGAGTCTTACGACCGAAATTAAAGCATGAAATGCAGTATGCGATTCGTTTTTTATACTTTTTTATACTTTTTTTGAAATATATAGTAAATGTTATGCTGAAGGACCGTTGTGATGTTCTATGCAATCACCGTTGCTACGAAGCTTACTCGCTCATTGATTTAGTGAGCTTTGGCGATACTCATATCTCCAGTTATAATGCCCCAAAAGGCTTGTCTGGCATGCACACTTTTCTCTTGGTAGTGGCAGATAAGGCATTCTACATTTTCCTACTCTTCTTTCAATCTGCAGCCATAACCAAAGTCTGGTGAGTTTACTTCAATTTTTTGGTTATAGAAAACAGCTTGAAAAAGTCCTTGTAAAAAGTAGGTCATCACAAACCTGCTTCTTTTATCCGAGTAGGTCTAAGTAAGTCTTGCAGTATCAATAAGAGTAATGTAGTTATTTATACCTGGCTTAAATGTGATTACTGGTAATCCTACTATGTTATTTACTGGAAAAATGAGGGTAGCCGTACCTCTCCTCATCAATTCTTCAATATGAGTGGAATATCTGAAAATGCTAGATCATTTCATTTAAAAATCCACGGCATTTAACTCTTGCGGATGAGTGTCGTCATATATCCGCCCAAGCCGTTTTACCGTTCCGCACGCGTGTCGACATATAGCCACTGAAATTAGTTCGTAGCGGCAAGGCTCGTGACGTCTGTCATTCTGAGCGATAAGATACGCATAGGTACCTAGAGTAAAAGAGTCACGTTTGCATTCAAAGTCATTAGTGGCCATTAGCGATGAAGTTTTATCTTCCTTATAATGTAAACTTACGACGTGAAACGGCGGTAGAGTCAGAAAGAATTTCACTGTCAGAAGAACCACCAGGCTTTTTATATTATATTTTATCTTACGCACGATAGCTAAGCGATCTAGAGATGATACGTTAGGTAGTGACAGTTCTGTGGAATATTACTTAAAATCTAATAAGACGGAAGATGACGGCATTACTTCGTCAAGTAGATAGAAGTGAAATTCGTTTTTGATTTTATGAAAAATTTTCTTGTGTTAAATAAAGCCTTAGTTTTTATAACGTACAAAGTATTTATTTTCTTTATTGCGTACTCCAATATCTCTCGTCCTCAGTGATGCTCGCCCGTCGTGCAGCTCCACCCCCAAAGGGTTAATCAGTAACAACAAGTTTGCTTACTTAGAAGCTCTTACAGAACTTCTTGTGAACTAAATAGCTTTTTCCTGCAGAGCCAACACTTTTGTTGTTGTTGCTGTTGTCGTTGTTGTTGAAGCGGTTGAATATTTCCACTGAAATACTCCTAATTAGTGACCAGCACCGTTTTACTACCACTGTCTCGTGTGATGATGTTTTTTTTTGTTTTTTTGGTTTCCAAGTCAGATCCATTTGGTGAGGTCCAAGTATAACAGCAGATCCTTTATCTCGATGTCTGAGATCTCCTTAATTTGCTGTAGGAAAGACTTACTGAAGGAGCGGAGTCGTGCCCTAGCTAGCCCCGGACATTCACATAAATACTCTCCCTTGCCCCTTTCGCTTGACAGCTTCTGCAAATGAGATTGAAAAGCAGGTTGATTATGGCTGCATGATCCCCTACGTTCCAATTACCTGTAAGTTGTATTCTGCGAAATGTTTTGGCGAGAGCATCCTAACAGGTGAATCGTCCTTTGGATATTGTGCGACGGTCATGTTTTTCTTGTTGTAGCGCATGAAGTTAATTGCTTCCATCTTCTTTCGGCTAAAGCAAGATAGTGTGAAGCAATTGTTGCTTTTAATATGTTCAGTGGGGTGGAGACTTCCTCCGCCTCTGCTAAGTCTAGTGTCGAACCTTTTCTTGCTAGCTCATCCGCTATCTCATTACCCCGTATGTTCCTATGACCGGGAACCCAGATCAGAGTAATTTCAAGCCAATGACTAAGTAATTCTAGTTCCTCTCTACACTATAAGATTATTTTGAATGAAATGGAGTTGGAGTCTAAGGCCTTTATAGCTGCTTAACTGTCTGAAAAGATAGCTACTCTTCTACCAACTTCCTTGTAGGGTTTTAGTGATTTACATGCTTCTCTGATCGCTAAAAGTTCTACCTGGAACTCGCTGGTATAGTCATAGACGAATTGACTGAGATAGGTTGAGTGGCTCCGAATGAAAGCCAGGTCCCACACCACAGTTCAACTTAGAACCATCGGTATAGATTTCGATATCGTATCTTCCAATCACCTTCCCTTTGCTCCATTCGGCTTTCGGTGGAAAACGTACGGTAAAGCCTTTCTTGAAGTTAAGGTCGGGTACTGTGTAGTCTGATCTATTTTGAGCAATGAGGGTCCCTATAGGAGGATCTTGCTGTGACCGTACTACCTTGTTGTCCAGCTTCCTATGTCTCTGAGTCTCACCGCGCTGCAAGTAGCGATTATTTTTATATGTAGGTCTAATGGTAATAAATGAGTTAGTATAATACATTGAGCGCTTCGGTAGGACTGGTGCTAAGCGCTCCTGTAGTTAAGATACACGCTGTTCTTTGTATCTTGTTCAATTTGGTTTGCTTGTATTTCTTTTCTATCGCGGGCCACCAGACTAGTGCCGCGTATGTTAGTATTGACCTTACAATATCTATATGGGACCAATTGGATAGTTTTGGTTGTAGACCCCATTTTTTCCCAACATTATCTTACACGTGTAAAGTGCCATATTGGCTTTATTTACCCTCTACTCTACGTTGGACTTCCAGCTGAGTTTGGGGTCTAGGATAACACCTAGGTATTTTGCCTGTTTGGTTAGCGTGAGACTGACGCCGTTTAGTTTTGGGAGATTAAAGTTTGGTACTTTGGTTTTCTTGGTGAATAGCATCAGTTCAGTTTTTCTCGGGTTTACACAGAATGTGGTTGTGCTGAGTAATACCAGAGCTCCTTCAATAATCTCACTGATTATGGTTGGAAATTTTCCTGAAACCATACGCACTATGTCGTCCGCGTACGCCACTACTTTAATTCCCTTGCGGCTGAATTTGGTAAGGTTGTTCTTAGCGACTATTAACCACATCAGAGGGGATAAGATAACACTTTTTCTATACGCATATTAGTGTGGTCAAAGAGCCGAAGTGTTGTTTTCAGCTATGATTTTTTTCGCGCATTTTCGAACAACTCGGGTGTGTGAGCAATGAGTACTCGCACGTCTCAATTCTCACTACTCGAAAATTCTCAGCCTTGATCTCGAATATATCGATTTTTTTCGAGTAATTTGAGCGATTCCTATTTTGATTTTTTTGTAAGCCCATTTTTTATGTTTGAAAAATTATTCATACATAAGAGAAATGCTGAGGAATAAAACTGAAAATTCTCTTTAGCTGCTGAAATGGTTGAAAAAGACAAAAATTTCGAACAAACATTTAAAGCATTGGGAAATGAAAAAAATTCGAGTGAGTATGGAACTACTCACACTGCTCGATACCCAGATACCTAGAGCTCTGGTAGAGGATACATGTTGAAGTAAGAACAAATGTATTTTTTTCCTATTACATGACTTCAGTAATCTAAAAAAAACCCTTTGAGACAGTTTTGTAGTTATTGACTCAGTAGTCATTTCATTGCGGACACCGTAGTCAAATGGGTTGGTGGCATAAACTATCTTCAGTCTCCCCGCTAGTTTTCAAAGATGTGGAGATTCCTTTGATGGTGAATGTTAAATACTTAGAATTCATATTAGGCAGGGGGAATAGACCAATATTGCGTTGCACACATGCAAAAGAGTGAACGGAATTAAAAAGGGATTACCACCTGGCTTTACCCTTCGGTAGTTCGTCCTGTTTTGCTATATCGAAAACTTGTGTGCTGGCCATTATCCCAAAAGGCAAATTATATGAAACTGTAAAGCTCCAAGGAACTTTAAGGACTACCCCTAGCTTGTCTACTCCAAATCTGGTAGGACTTAATAGCACGGATCTATGCAAGACCCGGCGGTTCGGTCATGCTTCTATACTAAATGCAATGAGTAGTTATAATCAAGAAATCGACTACTCTTTCCCTAAACCCACCTTCGACAGGCCCTTTTATGACTAACATCCCGTCAACAAGAGAGTGGCAAATTAATTCAAAGATCAGAGAAAAGGGAAAATTATTTTTTTACACGGATGGTTCCAAGCTAGAAAATAAAGTAGGCTATGGAGTTTTTTCAAAATAATTAGAACTAGAATTATCTGTTCGACCTCCGGACTGCTGTAGTGTCTACCAGGCAGAAGTCTTGACCATAGAGGGGGCAACTGCGTATCATAAAACACACACGCAATAACAAAAACTACGATGAATATCTTCTTGGATAGCCAGGCTGCCATCAAATCAATGGTGGCAGTTATACTAAGATCAAAGGATGCACAGGAATGTGTGGCACATAGTGATCTTGAGGAAAATTGCAAGACCGGTGAGCTAGCCAAAAAGTGTACTAAACTCCCACTGCTTGAAAACAAAGACAATATTGGTATAGGAATCCAAGGAAACTTGCAAGTTTATAATGAAAAATAATATGCTCCAGGAGACCAATTGGTCAAGGAGAGAAGGAAGTACTTGTGTTGCCACCGCCATTGTGTGGTGTGTTGCAATTTGTCCTCAAATATATGAAAAAAGGTCAGAATAATTTTTCCGCCTCTCATAAGAGATCATCTCGAAGGTTGTGGCTTGTACCACCGTTCTTAGGCTGTAAGCACCAGTCTTCTAGGCTAGGAGTATTTTCTCATGAATACCGGAGAAGCTGTAGAGGCGAGCAAGACGAACAAACAGTAGAACACATCCTCTTTAATTGTCCAGCCTTAGCTAGGAGTAGAGCAAGATTGTTGAGGAAATGCTCGTTTGACTTTCTTATGGAACTATCCGGTGTTATAAGAAACCTATAAAACCTACTACTGTGGGCAAAAAGTAAGGGGAATTTGGTTGTAAAAAGAAAAATCTTTATTTATTCTTGTAAATCAATTTCATCCCCTTCAAAATAATCTCCTCTCGATGAAACACACTTATGCCAACGATTTTTCCAATCCCCGAAACATGCCAAATAGTCCATTTCCGGTATAGCCATCAGCACCTTCTTCGATTCTGCTTTTATCTCCTCAATCGACTCGAAACGCGTTCCCCGGAGTGGTCTCTTAAGTTTTGGGAATAGCCAGAAATCACACGGATCCAAATCAGGCGAATACGGTGGTTGCGAAACGCTATGCGTGGAATTTTTGGCGAAATGGTCACGAAGAACGAGTGCAGTGTGACACGGTGCATTATCGTCATGCAAAAACCAAGAGATGTTGGCCCATAATTCTGGTCTTTTTAGACGAATTGCTTCACGTAAACGACGCATAATGCTCAAATAATATTCTTTATTAACAGTTTGGCCAGGTGGAAGGAATTCATACTGTACCACACCACGAAAATCGAAAAAAATTGTCATCATGACCTTTATTTTTGAACGACTTTGACGTGCTCTTTTCGGTCTGGCCTCGCCTTTAGCACAATATTCGCTTGATTGGTCGGTTGTTTCAGGGTCGTAAGCATAAATCCAAGTCTCATCTCCCGTAATGATGCATTTGAGCTTGTCCTGATAGTCTGAAAGCATTGTTTCACACACATCAACGTGACGACTTTTTTCCAAGAAATTTAGAGTTTTCGGTACCAAACGATATTTGACTTTTTGTAGGCCCAAATGGTGTTTCAAAATGGTTTTCACAGATCCTTCTGATATTCCGATCATATCAGTAAGGTTTTTAACAGTCAACCGACGATTTTTGAGCACTATCCTCACACTATTTATCAACAAGCGTAAATATATTACTGATAATGACATTCACATGAAAGTTGGCCCAGATGTTATTAACAGTGCTGCCAACTCATGAAAAAAATAACTAGAGCGAAATTTTAATCCCGCAAAGTTTGACAAATAAATTCATCTTACTTTTTGCCCACGCATCTACATTGGCTAAGTGAGTTGGCTATTCTAAGCCGACTGCCACAAAACCTCCAACCTAACCCCAAAGCGCCTTTATAAGCTTTATCGTGTTGCCATTCCAGAGTAGACTGATGTCTAGAATTGTACTTAGTATTTTGCAGTACTTCAGGTATTGTTAGTATACATAAAAAAGGCGGATAAAACTAAGTTTTAAAAACGTATCCTCAAAAAGGCAACTCAACAAACTTGAATCATATCTGTCCATCTTAGTAATTGCATGTAGGTAGTTTTACATAGTAGTTTTACAGAGTAGCTAACATAAAATTTAATTAAACAGAATTTTTATTTCTTTTCATTATTTAAAATTCACAAAATATGTTCACATACTGGAAAATTGAAAGGGTACACTACAAAAATTTTAATTAATAGCGGCAACAAGCGCACATCCAGAGATCCTTTGGGGTTTGTACGTACACACACATATGTTATACTCATTCCCCTCTCTCAGATGACATACTCGTATACCACAAAAAAGGGTTGTCTAGGGGAAAGCTTAAATACCGTACATATCTAATTGCCATACGAGTTTGTTGATTATGATAAAAAAGTTTTGAGTAATAGAAAAGTAGAAGTATCGCCATATTTACTAAAAAAATCAGTTGCATTGCAAATGACTAAATTGATTTGTGGTCAGGTTTTTGTTTTGCTTTATGACGATTTGACATGTTGAAAAATAAATTCGTTACATTTCTCGCACTAGTTTTCAATGCGAATAAACTTTTATTACATTTTTTCCATACTTAACAGGGTGACAAACATATAGGAACCCTTTTGATTCGAAACGGCCGTATAGACGTAAATATGTTTTCCAGCAATCAATATGTTACTAATTTCAAACTGGACGCGCATTGCACTGGAAGAAACCACTGAGCTTACCCAAATCGTCACATAAATGGAGATCAACTTTTTGCGAAGTAATTTAAATCCTTCTACTTACCTTATGAGACAAATGTGACAGCATAGGAAAGTAAAAACGGCAATTCTCGTGTATTTAAAATTTTAAATAAGTAAATTAAGGCCTGTTTTAATTCTTAGTTAATCAAGAATGACAAAGAAGAAGATTAAGCCTTCCCAAGGGCCGTGACGTCAGTGCAAAAAATAAACAAACTGTTAAAAGATGAAAAGCAAGAGTAAGTGAAAGCGGGAGGAGAGCCTAGAGTATAGAATAAATCGTACGCTGCATCTGCTCGTTCATACCATTGCACACAAAAATTTGTTTATTTTCTGTTCTGACGTCACTCAGTTGTCACTTTCACCAAAAATTAAGTGGCGGTTTATGGAAGGCGCCATCTTTAGTATTCTTGTTTCAGTTAATATTCTATCGCAATTTAAAAAAAAATTTATTAATGTAATCCATTTTATTCGATTGTGCAGCGGCAATCAAGTTAGTTAAGTATGCTCGGTGAAGTAAAATGTTTCTGTTGCGCGAAAAGTTTTATTCTCTATGTGATATTTTCCGCAGTTCGAACTTAAGTTCAACTTTAGTTTATTTCATGAAAACAACTGAATTTAACCTAGACGGTGAGAATATGCGCCGATTCCTCCCTTGGAGTGTTGGAGAGAAAGATTCTGCCGAAAATTTTTGGAGCTTTGTACGTTGGTTGCGGCTTTTAACGTAAGTGATGGAACAATGAGCTGTACGGTGACATAGGCATAGCGCAGCGAATAAAGATCCAGGGGCTTCATTGGCATACATTGGCGGCTGAATGGATACAAACGCTCGGGCTCCGAAAGTATTCGATGCGGTACCAGCTGGTGGTAGCAGAGGCATAGGGAGGCCTCCTCTGCGTTGAAAAAATCAGGTGGCGAAGAACTTTTTTTCGTGTTTTTTTTTTTTTTTATCGGGACAACGAGCAAGTGCAGCACTCAGACATGAATTAAGTCCATTGTACTACACTTGTACCCCTTTTAATTTTTTTAAATATACCCGATCTCCGAGGAAATCTGAGTAGATCATGTGGTGCCAAGGAGCCAAGATGGTCGCTTCTTAACACATCAGTGCCAAAGACCTCAAACCTGATTCGGGCGAAGGCGGGGCAGACACACAGGAAGTGGTCCGCCGTCTCATCCTCCTCTTCACAAGCTGGCCAGAGTACACTGTCTGAGATGCCCAACCTTTCCATGTGCTTCGCCCACAGAAAGTGGCCCGTCATCAGTCCAACCAGCCGTCTGCACTCCCCTCTGTTTAATGACAGAAGGGTTTGAGACAGTAGATCGGACATGACAGGTAACATCAATTTAGTCCATCTGCAGCCTCTCTCAGTCTGCCAAGCGCGCTTGTGGGTGGTAGTTACCCACTTGCTAACCGTGGATGTGATGGCCGCAGAAGGGAGTGGCAAAACGGACTGTGGCCCAAAGAAGTTGGCCTCAGAGCCCATCTTAGCTAAGAGGTCAGAAGTCTCGTTACCCGCGATACCCACGAGGAACTTGGCTTCACTTGGTATGACACGCAGATTAGCGCAAGAAACAATCGACTGGCGCATTTTGTTAACCCATCTTCGGCCACTACAAGAATTCGACATAATTTTTCCATTTCCTTTTTAGTCAGTGCTTATAGGACCATAATCAAGAAAAATTTAAAAAAAAAAAAATTCTGACCATCGGTGTTTTAGATATGGACTGGTCGAAAAATCGACCGCTGGCCAAAAACCGTCAAATATATTAAAAAAAAATACAACATTTATGAAAAAAATTTAGCACACGAAGTCAATTTATTTCATTTTATTTCAAATACAAATATTTTGTTGTTGTTTTATTGATAGAAAAGTCAGCTTACAAATTTTTATGATAATCATCAAAACATTTAGTATGTAAATGAATATTGCATTTTTTGCAAGTAAAAATAGTATGTTTCTTGCAAAACTTACACCGCCGAAATTTGTTTTCAATGCTTCTCATGACGGCGTGTACCCTTTCATTGATTCGATAATTCTGTTGTGACTTTGGAACGAAAATCAATTCGTGACAGTGGTTTTATCTTTTCAATTTTTGCCATCATACAATGAAGTTTCCATGCATTGACCATTGCGTTACCAAGAGCATTTGTCCATATTGGCCACCACCATTTTTTTCCTCTCTTACATATTCTATAATTTGCCACCGCATTATCACGGAGACCCACACCACCCATGCCATGATTATACTCTTGAATAACTTTTGGCTGCGGGATAGTGATAGTTTGTTTTTTCTTCCGACAATATCTTTTAGTGCTAATAATTGGATTGACTGAGGAGTTATTAGTTATAACATTGACTACAGCATTATCATTCCACCGAACAGTCAATATTTCTTGCTGATGATCAAGTAGTTGGTCAAATGTTCCTCGTATTTCTTTTTTTAAATTTCTCAAAGGAGAATCGCCCATTCTATTTTCGCGTATAGTACCAGTTGCAAAAAATCGACGTTCGTTCAGAAGGTACATTAGATGGTATGAAGAGAAAAAATTATCAAAGAAAATGATGTGGCACTCAGGGTCAGATACGTTGGCAAGCAAGTCTAAGACTGTTTGTGCGCCTAGACCAATAGTTTTATCGTGAGGGCGAGCTGTCAGCGAGATGGAAAAACTGCTTAATTTTTTTAAACCAATTACGACTCATAGCCTACTTCACAATTGGAACTCCCATGTCCGGTCGAACAGACCAGTAGTATGGTACCCCGATAGGTACAATATTCCAATAAACCTACGTATTTCGATTGGCGTGATGTTAATTGGAGCATTGTGTTGGTTTGCATACTCATTTGTGAAAGTGGTAATATTTGTGATAATATTAATATCAAAAAACAATGTAAAGAGATCATAGGGGGATTTTGAGCCCACAAAATGGTGCAATTATATATACGTATACAAAAAGGATTGATTGCTTACCAATTTCAGAAAACATTTCTTCAAATTTGATTGCTTCCACATTTATTGGGGTCCTTGTGTATTGAAAATCTCTGGGTTTTCGCCATATGGGACGGGCAAAATCATATTTACTCAAGCGAAAAACTCTAAAACTAAAAATCTTAGCGGAATGCCAACATTCCACCGCTGCATCCCTTTTAGGATAGTTCCGCCCTAGTTCGATATTAGACGAATGAGAACTAGTTCGATTTGTAGGTATTTTCTAATAGTCGCGTACCATCCAATATAGGACAGCTTCGATTTTGAAGGTAAGGTACTAGTACTGAACTAGAATTTTGGTTCACTAGTAGTGATTTTCCCTGCAGGGGTAGTACCTTTCCTATACCACAAATATACTCACTTCCATCTCTTTCAATAAGAAAAAAATATTCCTATATTTTGTTCTATCCTACATGACAGTTCCTGGCCAGCGGTCGATTTCTCGACCACTAAAGTTTACGTCCATGAAACAGTAATAATTATTGCAATATCGATATGTTACTTTTTTGATTCTCTTAATTTCATCTTTTCTCTTCACAATAAATTAGTAACAATTATTTGTTTTTTTGTTTTTCATTATTTTTTCATCTGCACAAAAAACACGTAAAAATAGTGATAATTTCATTCTTTTACAAAAATCTGCCCTGAACCTTTTCTTCTAAAAAAATTATGTTTTAGAAATTAACTAAATTCCAAATTTAAAACTTGTGAAAACTGATCAATAAATTTACATTTAGTTTCTGAGATATTGGAGTCTGAAGTTGGTGGTCGAAAAATCGACCAGCTGCCGAAAATGGGTTAAACATTTTTTTATTAGAAAATAATTCGTTCTGAATAATAGCCGAAATGGATCATAAATAGTTTTTGAAGTATTTCATGGCCGTCAGCACCTGGAGGGTAATTAATATTTTTAAAATGAAAACTAGGTTGTAAAATGCACAGAAAATGTACAGGGTTGCCCATATTCGACGGACCTATCTGTATCTTTTGACAGAGACGTCAGATTGCTTAATGACATACCGCGTTGGAAGCATCAGTCCAAGCAGATTTTTCCATGGAACAGTTTACGCCATTCAAGCACCCAAATTGTTGAAGTTACATTCAACAGAAGAAGTCAAGATGAAAACAAAATCATCATATCCGATGAGGCTCATTTCTTATTGAATGGGACTTTAAACAAGCAAAATTGCCGTATTTACACCACTTACGGCGTTAGTGCGAAAACGATTATTGGGCCGTTCTTCTGAAGATGGTCAAGCTGTTACCGTCAGTCAGGAGCGTTATCGCGATATGATAACCACTTTTGTGATGCCAATTATTCGTCGAAAGCGTATGAGGCAGTTCTGGTTTCAACGGACGGCGCTCCACCACACAGCTCGCACCACAATCGATTTTTTGAAGAAATTGTTTCCTCGTCGTTTGATGTCGAAAAATGGCGATTTTGACTGGCCACCGCGTTCGCCCGATTTAGCGCCACCTGACTTCTTCTTGTGGGGATATTTAAAATCAAAGGTTTATATTAATAAGCCAAAGACCATAGAAGAGCTCAAGAACAACATCCGTGAGAAAATAGCCGCTATTCTAGCCGAAATGTTAGCTAAAACTATGGAAAATTCTGCAAAACGGGCACAATACGCCGTACAAGCTCAAGGCGGCCATTTGAGAGATATCATATTCAAAAAGTGATGTCAACAAATCTACTTGAACCAAATAAAAATATTATTATCGTCAACATCAAAAAAATTGTGCTTTTCTTTGATTTAAAAAAACCTATGAGTCCGTGGAATATGGGCAACCCAGTATCTACCAGTAAAAGTTCCGTCAAATTCAATATGCGTATGCGTGTTTGAACAGATCGAAAATTATAAAGAAAACTATATTTTTATAGACCGTTGCACTTAAATCGCAATTAGTTAGTCCTCATTTTAATAGAAGACTCGACTAAGGCCCGAAAAAATGATGATCCTCAATAATTTTTTTTTTGCTAGTCAATTGCTTGCAAAAATAAAAGCATAGCATTAAGACATCATGCTTTCGACTTGACTTTAGCGAAATTTCAAAAAAAAAGTTAGAAATTAATTATTGTAAAAGATATCGCGGTTTGTGTGGAGTCCGCGTCTCCAGAAGTCCCTTGCGGTGAGGATCACAAGTCCTTGAAAATTCATCTAAAATCAATCGGACAGAAGAAGTTAGTTTTATTAATAGATAATCTTGTGCGGCCGTAACCGAATGGGTTGGTGCGTGACTACCATTCGGAATTCACAGAGAGAACGTAGGTTCGAATCTCGATGAAACACCAAAATTAAGAAAAACATTTTTCTAATAGCGGTCGCAGTATTCCTGCCATGAAAAATATCTGCCGTTTGGAGTCGGCTTGAAACTGTAGGTCCTTCCATTTATGGAACAGCATCAAGACGCACACCCCAAATGAGAGAAGGAGCTCGGCCAAACAACCAAAAAGGGTGTACGCGCCAAATATATACATATATATATATTAGGGTGGTCCAAAAATGCATGGGAAAAAATTTATATTAAAATTTTTATGCTGCCGCCCCCCATAATGGTAAAGAATGAAAAATAAAAAGACCCGTATTTTTTTTTTTTAATCAGACCATATTTGATGGTGCCGCCGGGGCTTTGAAATATCCCATGTATTTTGCATGGGAAAAAAATACTTTTTCGTAGATTTCATGTAAGAACCTGGAAAATGAATATATTTTAACCGGATACCTCAGTTTCTCTTCATAATTGGTCAGGGAATAACAACCAATTATGAAATAATTAATTTTTTTGTATTAACTATTTTTTATAGAACCCAAAAAACCTCCATAAAACGAAAATCTAAGAAAAAATCGAAAAACAATATTTTATATTACTTTTATGAAAATAGTTAATTCAAAAAAAATTAATTATTTCATAATTGGTTGTTATTCCCTGACCAATTATGAAGAGAAACTGAGTTATCCGGTTAAAATATATTCATTTTCCAGGTTTTTACATGAAATCTACGAAAAAGTATTTTTTTCCCATGCAAAATACATGGGATATTTCAAAGCCCCGGCGGCACCATTAAATATGGTCTGATTAAAAAAAAAAATTACGGGTCTTTTTTATTTTTCACTCTTTACTATTTTGGGGGGCGGCAGCATACAAATTTTTTTTTGGACCACCCTAATATATATATATACCTATATATATATATATATATCTATATATAATATATATATATATATATAACCTTATGCCTGATGGAAGCTTCTGTTTTGAAAATTAACAATTTGGCGTCCTCAGGAAATATTTTTCAGATTTTCGAGAAAAAAGCCGACAGCTAATTGTTAAAAAAATCGAAATTTTTGGAAAAAAAACCAGCGACCAGGCACGAGTTTTTTATATTTTTCAAAGCAGTTTACATTTTATTGAAGTCCTACACGCGATTTTTAATTTACAGTGGTAACCAGTTAAAAAAACATAGGTAGGTAGGTGGGGTGGCTGTCGCAACGACACACTTAGACCTTTCGTAGGTCCATTGAGATGCCACTGGAGCTTCTCCTTACACTATGGGTTTCTTTTCAAACCATCCGGTAGCTTTAATAAACGAGCAAAGCTTCGTTAGTTTTTGATGCTCTATGTCCGCTACATCAATTAAAAATGTCATGTCAAGAGTGCGCAGCCTCCTTGTAGCTAAGTTTTCACACTGACATGGAAGGTGTCTGATAGTTTCCTCTTCTTCTGTATTAGAACAGCTTCTACAGAAATCGAAGTGCGGGAGTCCTAACCTTCTAGCGTGGCTGCCTATTAATACCCCTATCATTTTTCTTAAGGCTTCTCTGTGAAATCTTCACAGGCTTTTTGATCAACCGCTGTTCCATTTCGGCCATGTCTGTCTGCTTAGTTTGCATGTTGTGATGTTGTACCTTGTTGATGATTTGCTTATCTATAAGTAGTTTACAAGTGGCTATAGGCATGGATATCAGCGTCTTATCCAGTTGGAGAACAAGTGTTGTACCGATTGGAGCAAATTCATCTGCCCTGCGCTTCCCTGCTATATTCCTGTATTCAAAAAACATAGTTTTGAGAAAAACTCATTTAACCCTGCTCCGTCATCCTTCGTCAAAATGACTACGCGCGATTTTATTTTAAAATTATAACCGGTTTTTTTAGATTGTTTTGGTCTGATTTTTTTGATAGCGTTAGTTGGTTAGAAGCTGTTGGTGGACGAAGACGTACAGCAAACAACGCACATTGTAAGTATTTTTTTTTTCGCTTATAATTTTTTGCCGTAGTCAAAATGACGAAAGATGACGTTTGTGTAACTTCCAGATTTGACGGGGTACTTTTTTAGTACGAATAATTTTATCGTAACTCTAAAATGGCTAATCAACAATCACTAACAGATAAGCCAATTGAGAAATTTATCTCTTGTTGTGATAGCAACGATGAATTTGAAAGCGATGACAGTGAAATAGGTTGTGACACAGAAGTTGAGGAAGAGGATTTCGTTGCAAACACCAGCTCATCAGATGAAGCAACTGATGAGGATGAAGATAACGTTATTACATGTGAGAAAACTATACCTCGAGGGAAAAATGGTCATAAATGGTCATCAGTTAAAGGTACAACTCATCATTATGGGCTAAATATCGTACATAAAAGTCGAGGGCCTACCCGTCAGTGTAAAAACATAATTGATCCGTTCGACTGTTTCAAACTGTTCATAACAGGAGATATCGTCGACGAAGCTGTAAAGTGGACAAATGTTGAAATAAATCAACGCCAATCAATCTTACTAGCAAATATGGATCAGACACAACGACGTAACACAAATGCAAATGAAATATATGCAGCTATGGATATATTGGTGTTGACCGCTGCACACAGGTAGATTTTGAAGATTTAGGCGGCCAAAAATATTTAACTGTTATTTAATCGTCTTAAAACTGTTTAATAACTAGAAATTTATAATAATTTGTTTTAATAATCGGTTAAATTAAAAAAGTATATGTATTACACTGTGTAACACTGAAAAATACCTTAGCAGTAAAGCTCCTTTTCTTGTAGTATGACAAGAACTGTCATCACTTGTTTGTATCTTATTGTGGGCTACACATTGACTTTATACAACAAATCTTGACCTTTCCCAAAGTAAAAATAGGGTCCATATTTCACTAGAATTTGCATAAAAGTTACCTTAATCGATTTTGAAAAAATTGTTTTATATATAATAGAAAAATATTTACAGATATATTTGTTAGAAATACACCAAAAGCAAAATAGATATGTATATACAGAAATTGATTAATTTATTAGTTTTCGCCTTCTGAATTAAGGTGTTCTGTCACATCTTTGTCCACATATTTAAAGGGTACGAGCAGCTTAATTGTGTCTGGGCTAAACGACTTTGATGCTTTTTTCTTTTTTCTGCGATGAACTGAAATACTGCTCAAAAAGGGGTCCGAGCTTAACAACAATCGGTGGTATATGTCGCGATTGCACTCTTCACGAGAAAACTTCCGTGCATAATTTTCTCGATACATCCGGAAGTGCTTGTTGCGCGCCTCTTGAGCCTTCTCTGACAGTTGTCCTATTGGTAATAATGAGTTTTCAATTATAGCAGCGCCATGGACTAGTATCTTGTGCATTGTGGGTGTCATCGGATGCCACGCGTAAAGCTTTATATATAATTTAGCGGTATCCAATGCATATTCATCATATTTAGCAGAATCAATTTCATAGCCACTAGATATGGCTTCCAGTATTATTTTAAGCCTGTAAATGAAATTATAATCAACACCTGTGATATCTGCAGCCAATTTTGGGTTTTCGAAAAATCGCCGACTTGTATTGCCATCATTGGTGTTACCATAATTTGCTTTGGGCATGTCTAGAGTTAGCCTAACTCATCCCGAAATCTTTTTTGAATGGTTTCTTTTGTGGTTTTTTCCAACAGTTCTTCCTCAGCTGTTCTCTTTGCTCTATACTTTTTCACTGGCAATTTGTAGGCCAAATGCAAAATACTTTCGAATAATCTTATTCTAGCGTGCAGAACGGATAGTCCAAAGTCAAGAGAATCTAGGCTAACTTCATTCTTTTTGTCTAGATTGTTAAAGTCTTTCGATGTTGCTTTACACAAATAACATTGGCTAGTGGACCTGGTATCGGTGGCAGCATTGCAAACCTTACCATCAATCATCGTCATCTTAAAAATATGCCGGAAAACAAATTTATTTCCTTGCAGCTCTATTTCAGAAGCAACTAAGTTGTTTACTGAGGATTCAACAAAATTTATTTCTTCTTTCGTGACGTCTATACTTTCTTTGATAAACCTAAATCTTATCGGTCTACAGAATCTAGGAGATGACGGAGAAGGGTTTTGCCAAACAATTTTTCTGTTTTCGTTTCCGCAGGTGATTTGTAGTGGCACAAAAGAGCTAAGAAAAATGTTGGCATCCGAACCAGAAGTATCCTCAATTTTTTGTTTATAATTAGCTTGCTGGGAACCATCGCATCCCCACTTGCATATTATTGTAAGAGAATTTCTTTCGTCCTCGCTTAGAGTGAGGAGCACCTCCTCTAAATACATTGATAAGCGCATAATTGTCTTATCGATGAGGCTTTGCAAGCCAGTTTCTGCGTAAGAACTAGTTACCCGTATTTGCGTTTGGTAACATTCTTTTTTAGCTTCTAATAAGCGATCGTAACAGGGATAAAGATAAGGGTTTGTATAGGGTGTTTTTTTTAGAGGTTAGGTTTTCAAGTTGGCACTACTTTTTTCGTAGATGGTCTTTTTGACAGCTGTCACTTGATTTATGCTCAGTTTGGTTTGCCATTTCATAATGAATAGACTTACACCTGAACAACGTTTGCAAATCGTGCAAAATAATGGTTTGGTTCGCGCGACGCATCGACGCAAATTTTGTTCAGCGGTGAAGCTCACTTTTGGTTGAATGGGTATCATTTTTAAAACATAATGGCAAACCCTTATCTTTATAATAAAGCTAAATTCTTGGCCATAACATTAAATTATATACAATACGTTTTATTTCATCTTGAAAACCTAACCTCTAAAAAAACACCCTATATTACGAATTATTTCATATTGCTCTCTTGTTAAGTCTGCTTCTACAAACATAGCTAAGGCTGCATGCGGTGTCAATATATTACCTCTCCCCGGGCTTGTTGATTCTTTGTATGCACTTTTGTATTTTGCTGCGCGTGATGGTGATTCTGCGATTTCTTTCAGAATTCGCGAGGCGTCCCTCTGCCCTTTTGCTATTAGAGTAGATTGCGCAGCATGTATAATAACTGTATCTTCTACCATGGAACGGACTTCTTCCGTTTTCCTACGTTTACTTCGCTCACTACACTTTTCGAATGATTTCAATGGACGGCCAGGGCGAAAATGTGACTTATTTGGAATTTCAATTGTTCCATTTAACCAAGCCTGGTTAGCTTTTAGAAAAGCGTCCTCCTTTCTTCTGGCTTTAGTCCACTTTTTTAAATGTTTGCACATATTCAGCTGTATATGCATGACAAGACAGCAGGTTATCTTCTAAGAAATCTAATTTTTCCTCCAAAGATGTCAAATTCTGCCCTTGCATTTGATTGTAGAGATATTGACGAGTTACTTGTCTAGTGCCTGATGAGCTGGCAATACCTAAGATAAGCAAAATTGGCTTAGAAATCAAAACAAATGCAATAATTTTTATATTGACTTTAGACAAGCGTGTATAAAACCCTTTATATGACCCTCTATCTGCAAGTATCTGCAGCTCACTTTTATGCACGTGGCGAGCTAATTGCACCAGGTATCATGTTCAACACGAACTTTCACTTGGACGGACTTGGAAATATACCAAACCGAGTTTTCAAAACCAAAAAACACAAAAAAACAAAAATAAATTATATCCTAAATGAAATAGGCACCACTTATCCATTTATAACTATTAAAATCACAAACAACATTAATAAATGATAATATTCACCTGAAATATCATAATCCATCACGATTACTTAGCTCGGTAACTTAAATCCGTAAATATTCACGTTAAAACATACGATTTTACAGCGGTTAAACAAAAACGATAACGTGCGTTTCAGAAATAGCTATGTTTTGATTAACTGACAGCTAATGCAAAGTATGGGATTGACCGTAGGAGGTTGCATTATTGTTCCTTGGTCTATTTTCAAGTTGTGGGAGTGCTTTTTTTGTAGTTGTAACAACTTTCTGAAATCCAATTATGGCCGCCTAAATAGCTTAAATCTACCTATGTGCGCTGTTAAAAAAGATCAGCATTTATCTGTGGAGGAATTATTTGACAGGTGTTATTCTGGATCCATCTACGCAAGCGTTCTTACCAAAGCCAGATTTCAATTTCTTATGTCCTGCCTGCGGTTCGACGATAAATCTCTGCGCCTGCAATTAGTGGGTGATAAATTCGCACCCATCAGAAAAATATGGGAAATGTTTTTAAAAAAATGCAGGGAAAATTACAGTCCTGGTCCATACCTTACAGTGGACGAACAGCTTTTGGCTTTCCGAGGCAAGTGCAGTTTCAAGATGTATATCCCGAATAAGCCTGCCAAATATGGAATTAAAATGGTGATGTTATGTGATAGTGGAACCAAGTATATGGTGGACGCAATTCCATATTTGGGCAAAAATTCGAACAATACTACAATGCTTCTTGGAGAGTTCTATGTGAAAGAGCTTACGAAAACTGTACATGGCTCAAACCGAAATATTACAATGGACAACTGGTTCACTTCAATACCTCTGGCAAAATCATTAGGGCAGAGCCCATACAATTTGACAATTGTCGGCACTCTTCGGTCAAATAAAAGAGAAATCCCAGTTCAGCTAAAAGAAAAAAAGGGTCGTAAGTGCGGTTCGGCCATGTTTTGCTACGACAGCAACTTAACATTGTTATCGTATAAGCCGAAGCCAAACAAAATGGTTTATCTTTTATCCTCATGTAACGAACAGGGCACTATCAATTCCAATACAAATAAACCCAACATGGTGGAGTTTTATAATAGTACCAAAGGAAGAGTTGATACATTCGATCAGATGTGCAGTGCTATGAGCTGTTCAAGAAAAACTAATAGATGGCCATTATGTCAATTTTTCGGAATTTTAAACATAGCTTTCATTAATTCATATATAATTTATTCCCATAATGTGTTTCAAGGTGGTCAAAAGCCACTAAATCGCGTTAATTTTATGAAAAAACTTTTTGCGGAACTCATAAAAGAGCAACTAAAGGACAGGAAATGATATCGAGAATCAGCTTCAAATAAATAAATCTACAGAATCTGAAAACAAAATACCAAAAAGTTCAACTGGAAAAAGAAAAATATGCGCAGTTTGTCCTTCTGCTAAACGAAGAATGACAAACGTCGTTTGTGCAAAGCGCAAGAAAAGGCTGTGCGGCGAGCACAAAATAGAAGTTTGTGACTCATGCTTTATATGAAATAATTTATCTTAAAACTAATGTTCCTTTTTTAGTTTAATGTATTATTTATAAGAAACTATAAGACTTAATGGATCAAAATGTGATTTATTTTTTATTTGAAATGTTATATAATAAGTTGTTTAAAAAACCATGCCAATTGAAAGAAGGCTATTCAATGTTAATTTTACGCCAAAAAAATAATAAAATTTTATGAGTTTCGTTATATATTAATTTTAAAGTATCTAAATAAAAATAACAAATCAATTTTGATACCTATTTTTGTTGACAACTTTTTTTACAGCTTTTTAAAATACATCGTAGTCAAAATGACGAAGGATGACGTTCTAGGGTTAAAGTTTTGCGCCGAGCCCCGGAGTACCCGAGTGCCCGAGTGCTTGTTAATTGTTGGATAACTCGGAAAGTATTTGTCGGATTCACTTCAAATTTCCACGCAATATTTTTGAGATATTAAACTTCAACCCAAGAATATCATACTTCGTCGAAACGACGACACATGTTTTTGTTTTTGGTGTTTTTCTTTAATTTTCATGTTTTTTTTTCTGATTGTATAGCATCAGTGTTTGCTGAACTCTCTTATATTACGTTTCCACGCAAAAGCAGTGTGCGCATACAGCAGAGTTCTGTTTGGGTAAGTTTTTTTTTTTGTGTTTGCGTCGACGAAACGACGAAGTATGGTGTTTGTGTAATTTTTAGTGACTTGGCATGTGTGTCATAGTGTTTATTTTTTATGTAGTTTTTTATTATTTACTTTAATGATTAAAATGGCAACTGGTACACGAATAACTGATAAAGAAATTGAAAAATTTTTTGCAATTTGCGATGATGAAATCGAATTGGACGATGATCAAGATCAAAATTTTGAGGATAGCAATGTATCCGATGATGAGTTGTTAGAAGAAGATGAATATAGTTCATTAGATGAACCAATTGATTCAGATGACGGCGATGTGCCTTTGAACTGTTTAATATGCAAGTCAAATATAGTGCCGTTGTCAAAATCGATAGATATTACGTGGCAAAGATCATTTGTGTCGACTATAAAACCTAAATCTCACCATAATGGATTAAATATCGTGCATCAAGTGCAAGGACCAACGCGGCAGTGTAAGAACATCACGCTCCCTCTACAGTGTTTTCCGATGTTCATAACTAATGAAATTATCAACGAAATAGTTCGATGGGAAAATGTAGAGATAGCTAATCGATTTCACTTGCCATTAGCGCAAAGGAGACAAACTCACAACAGGAAATATCATCTCTTATAGGAATATTAGTTTTGACTGCTGTTAAGAAGGACCGACATCTATCAGCAGATGAATTGTTTGATCGAGCCTATTCAGGTGCTCAATACTTATCCACAAAGACTAAATCCTGTGTGGGGGCACACAGTTCAACGTTGTGCCTCTTGTACAAATTAAAGTCTGAATATTCCAAAAATATATATTTTTTATAATTCAATATATATATATATACATATAATTGGCGCGTACACCCTTTCTTGGTGTTTGGCCGAGCTCCTCCTCCTATTTGTGGAGTGCGTCTTGATGTTGTTCCACAAATGGAGGGGCGTACAGTTTCAAGCTGACTCCGAACGGCAGATATTTTTATGAGGAGCTTTTTCATGGCAGAAATACACTCGGAGGTTTGCCATTGCTTGCCGAGGGGCGACCGCTATTAGAAAAATGGTTTTATTAATTGTGGTTTCACCGAGATTCGAACCAACGTTCTGTCTGTGAATTCCGAATGGTAATCACGCACCAACCCATTCGGCTACGGCTAATTCAATACGTTAGCTTTAAGAAAGAAGAAAAAGATAAATGAATTTTTCATTTCTTTGTTATTTTTTTATTGTTTTGTTTTTGTTCTATTTTATACATAAGACAAATGAAATAGTGCTGTGAAATCTTTTTTTTTTTTTGAAATAAATAATATTAAAAAACTTTTTTTTGTCTTATTTGATTAAAATACATTAAGAAGAATTTATTAATAATTATTAAATTTTACGTGTTTTTGCTTTTTTTTTTAATATTTGCAGCACATTCAGTATGTAAATTTTAGCTAAAATCACATCTTTATTTTTACTTCAAATATTTTTGCACTACGCTTTGTTTGTAGGTTTGATGTGTGTGTGTGAAAGGTTGCCCCCATTTCATTCTAAATGCCGACAACTTGAAAAGCTCAAACGAATCTCTTGACATACATACATAATTGCACTTGCTGACATTGAAAAGTTGGGCTTGCAGTTTTCTTCAGAACATCTGCAGCTAATTAAGCATAATTTCCATATGTTGTGGTAGGCATAAATACTTTGTACATATAAAGGGTGGTTAAGTTTCAAGGGCCGGTGTTGATTTTGAATAAAGTACATTTTTTTTAGGAAATTATTGTCGTTTCTCTTTATTATGATAATATTGGTATGGTTCAATTACGTACGGACCAAAATATCGGCCAAATGGCCACCGCGATCTCGGCGGCACATCCGATGGTCCAAATTTTCGATGACGCTGAGGCATAATTGAGGTTCTATGCCGTTAATGTGCCGAATTATCTCATTCTTTAGCTCTTGAATTGTTGCTGGCTTATCGACGTACACCTTTTCTTTCAAATAACCCCAAAGAAAGAAGTCCAACGGTGTCGTTGACGTTTAGGTGTGGTTCAGATTCAACATCGGCGCTTGCAATTTAACCACCCTTTATAAATTCGCCGTATTAAGGACGTCCACATACGAAGGATATTAAATTATGATTTTTGAATTCAAGCTTGTATTAAAATTTTAAATTTCAATTTTGGATTATGACTTTTGAATTTTGGTTTTGGCATTCGAATTTTGAGTTATAAATTTTGAATTTTGATTTTAAAATTGAATTTCAATTTTGAATTGAGCTTCGAGTTATGAGTTTTGAATTTTAGTTTTAAGCTTGAATTTGAATTTTTTATATACACACACGCAAGTTTTAAATAAAGTCACCCCTAGTATATCGTATCTACATACGAGTACATACAGACATTCTCGCACCTCCATATTTAAACAGGTTTATGCAAACATTCACACTGGGAACGCAGCCTTAAATCTAAGCAATACCAAATGTACCGGCAAACGGCTAAATTAATTAAAATTGCAAAACTGCAAATAGCACTGCACTCAACTGTGCAACAAGAAAGCGACGCAGAAAAAAGAGCACACACATATTTGTTTTGAAATCAATTCATGTCACTCACGCTGCTGCACCTGCCAAGGATTCATATTTGAATGCAAACAAACAGAAAAACAAACAAAGCGATATGAAGGCGAAAAGCACGCGCGTGTGTGATAAACTGTATTGGTGTGTATGAGCAAATACCCAGCAAAAAAATCACCTCTTCGAACCCACCACTAAGTTCTGAACTACGTTAGCACGAGTTTGCTTTCAAGCTGAAGAAGTTTGCTTTTTATATTTTGTGATATTACGAGTAGAAATTGGTCTTTTTATGGATATTTTTTATATACCAGGAGGGAGTATCGAAAACCTTTACCACGTTAGTGTGGGACTTTAACCGGAACTTAATCTCCTACCGTCAATGTACCGATCCGCCCCCCGGTACTACAGTTAAGTAAATCGTCGAGAGGCACTTGAGCACTAGGATCTACGTCAGCTACTCTTCACATGCGGTCCGTCTGCATCAGCACTACACTACTTAATTCACTAATTCATTAGAGGCCTAAAAATATCTAGTACAGCTTGTGGCTAAAATCACCGGTTTGAGATGAGTTCAAAAAGTAAGAAAAGTAACTGAAATTGCATATCTCAAAAATATTTTGTTTCGAATTAAAATATCGTGTAAAGCAAAATTGTTTTTTAAAATCTGTTGATCGGCTCGATAGACTGATATTATCAATTTTATTTTTAACCTTTAACGAACATTCTGAGGTGAACCAAATTTTTTTTCTAGCAACAGCAAGCGTCATCTTTTTTGAGTATTCTCACTGCAGAGCGAATGCGAAAATCACAGAAAAGCTTGGACTATACAGTTGCATGGAGTAATAATTTACCGCAAGCTGTGAGTTATGTATTCGTTTTTGGCCATTCTACTCGTGCAATATGGTTCTGGTTATAGCAGAACAGCAAAATGAAAAATTATGTATGCAAAAAACATCTAACGGAAACTTATATGTCTTATGGGCCTTGAAATCTAAAAGTGAGGCCAAATAATTCAGACAAAAAACGCTTTTTTACAATTCTTTCTTATAAATAAGATTAAACCACTCGTGCAATATGGTTCTGGTTATAGCAGAACAGCAAAATGAAAAATTATGTATGCAAAAAACATCTAACGGAAACTTATATGTCTTATGGGCCTTGAAATCTAAAAGTGAGGCCAAATAATTCAGACAAAAAACGCTTTTTTACAATTCTTTCTTATAAATAAGATTAAACCACCTGGAAAGTAATAAAGTATCAAAAGTATTTTGCTCCTAATATTATGTGATTAGCCTCGCTAGTCTAGCGTGCACTAGCCTGCCGTCCCAGAGGGTGTGGGTTTGAATCCCACGCAAAAAAACGGTCCTCGCACTTTTACAAACTTACCTACTTTCCTAGTTTCTCATCAAAAAAAAAAAAAAAAAATTATAATAATAATAACAATTTCATTCCTCAACCCCAACAACCTATCCGTCCAATCCTAAAAAAACGCAAGAAACAAAAACAAAGAAACAGTTACACATTGCAACAGTGGCGCCAGCAAGAGAAAGCTGACAATCGCGGTAATACCGCAGACACACCAAATTTAGCGAAGTCCTCACCCATCTGTGCGATCCTTCTGCCAGAAAAATGTGAAACACAGATGGCGCTCCAAGCGGTAAGAAGCCATTATTTCGAAGCCACGGCAGGTGGGCATTCCCACTACTTAGGACTGGTAGCGGCAGGCTAATCACCTACCTGTCAGAAAACAAAATTAACGAAACCATCGCAAGACTGAGCCTTGTCGAGGTTATATGCTCCCGAATGGAGTGAACAAGGAAAAAAAATTATAAGATTATACTCCTACTATATAAGATATTACGACTTTCGCAGAAGACTGTTTTTGAGACTACCCGATAGAAATAAAAAAAAGTTAAGCCTAGCGTATGGTATCTCAATAGCTACGAGTACATACACATACGAGATGTGTTCAAAAAGCATCGCGAATTTTGAATTTTCGCAGATTATGTATATTCGAATTTCGATTTTTTTGTGGCGATAGAGACCGGCCACTTTGAATGTTCAGTTAATTGTTGACAGCTGCTTTGCTTGCACGTTTTTCGGCTCGTCTTCGATTTTTACCAATTCCAAAAGGTTGGATCGAAGAACCTGTATCAAATTTTGTGTGAAAAACGAAATTAAGTGCGCGGATGCAAAGCAACGTTTATCGGTGGTACAAAATGCTCTCAGAAGGCCGAGAAGATGTGAACGACGAAAAGCGTGCCGGACGCCCGAGCACTTCTACAACAGACGAAAAAATTGATGAAGGGAAGAAAATGGTATTGGCCAATCGTCGAATCATCATTATAGAAGTTTCTGAGGACCTAGACATATCGATTGGCTCGTACCATTCGATTTTTTTTTCAATGATTTGGGCATGAGACGGGTTGCTGCAAAATTCGTACCAAAACTGCTCAATTTAGACCAAATGCAGCATCGTATGAACATTGAACTCGCATGAGATGTTGGACTCTGTCCGCGAAGACCCAAATTGGATCCAGAGGCAGAGGGTCATAACTGGTGACGAATCGTGGGTTTATGGTTATGACGTGGAAATGAAAGCTCAATTATCTCAATGGAAGCTGGCGCTCGAACCAAGACCGAAAAAAGCGCGTCAAGTTCGGTCGAATGTAAAAGTTTTGCTTACCGTTTCTTCGGTTTCAGGGACGTTGTGCAACATTAGTTCTTGCCACAGGGTAAAACGGTCAATAAAGAATATTGCCTGCAAGTTATGTGCAATTTCCGCGAAGCAATCAGCCTGAAACGCCCAGATTTGGGGAAGAACAAAAATTGGTTCTTGCATTATGATAACGCCCTGCTCACGCATCGTTGCTCGTGCGAGACTTTTTGGCCAAAAACAGCACACTAATGATGCCACAGCCACCGAATTCCAGAGATCTGGCCCCTTGTGACGTTTTCTTGTTCACGAAACTGAAGAGGCCCATGAAAGGACGACGCTACGTTATGATTAACGAGATAAAGACGGCATCGAAGGAGGAGCTGAACAAGATAAAAGAAAATGATTTTTTGAAATGGTTCGAAGATTGAAAAAAAAAACGTTGGCACAAGTGCATAATATCTCATGGGGACTACTTTGAAGGAGACAAAATAGATATATATTGAATAAAAAAATATTTTTTGAAAAAAAAACACAAAATTCGCTATACTTTTTTAAAACACCTAACTCAGAAACTAAGTGGTACCCGAAACGAGTTGAAAAATACTATGACGCCCTTAACATTCCTGACTATAAACTCGTCCAGTCTGACCTACTAATAAATGAAAAAATCAGCAGAAAAGATAAAATCTTCGGCAAGTAAGCTGATGGGAAAAATCATATTTCAATCTAAAAATAAATTGTTCGACTGAATGAGTGTTACACTGCTTGTAGCATTATGCTGGACACCCTTAACCTTTTAGATAAATTTAACTTAGACTCAGACAGAGAAAAATATGTAAACTTCCGAAGCATTTACAACAAATCATGCAACTATGCAGATAGCAACGAAGTGTCAGTGGTTTATTTTTTTCGTATATCACCAACACAACCTCAGCTTGTTTGTGAACAGAACCCAAATGATGTCAGCTCATCAGCTGATTCTACCAAATTCTCTGACAGCGGATTAACGGTGTGTTAAATAGCAAACCTCTAAAAATCTATTCACTATGGCTTATACCCAATGATGATAGGTCTGGGCATTAACTATGGTGACAAAAAAGTTGCGAGGGGGCGAGTATTCGCCAGCCGCACCCTAAATACAAAAGGGTCACAACTCAAAATTTTCCACACTCGAGCTTGACTTGTTTACAGTAGCAGAGAAAACAAACTATGTGACATATCACGCTGAAATTTGCCATGTAAGCTTATAACAGTCCTACCAAAAAACAAAAAAATTATTTTTGCCATATGTCATCCGCGGACCTTTTTATTGATAACGTCTCGTTTATATTTGAGTAGAAGTACATTTTGAGTTGTGACCCTTTTGTATTTAGGGTGCGATATATTCACACACTCTTCAAATCAGTCGTTGTTCAGATAGCAACGACGCAACATGAGCTACATAGATCTCAAACATATATTCACACACTCGTCAATCCGTTCATTTGAGCCCCACTTAAAGCACCAACGAGACATTATAAAAGTGCGATTCTCGGTGTGCTCGACCCCTTTTGTTGGAAGCCGTGCAAATGAGAGGTAAGTTTTCCGTGGTATGTTGTTGCTATGACTACAAGACGAACAGGGAAAAGCTGGTCACTCAAGAATTACGGAAATAAGACTGTGCCCATCAGAGAGTGCGTGACGTCATATTTGAGTAACTGTGCAGTGCTGGCAACCCTTTGCTAATCGCAATAAATTAAGTGCTTTTTTATACCCAAAGAGCGAAAATATTTAGTTTAGTGTTTATTTGCGTTCTTTAATTGTTCGTTAAAAAAATGTGTGTAATTAAAAAAAGGCTAAAAAGAGTCGCTCTAGTATTTAAAGCTCACGCTCAGTAGATTTCAGTGCTATTGGAAATTTGTTGATTTCTTTAAAATTTGATATTTTAAGTGAAAATCTCGTTTCTTTTCTCCTTTTGAGGTTACGCAAGAATATTGGATCTTCCTCTCTCAATGCTGCTTAATATTTAAAACCTTTTTATAAATTTGAAGAAGCCATTTAATTTACTGAATACGATTTAAAGCCACAGAGGTGTATTCATGGTAAAAATAAGCAACAAAAAAAAAGCAGATAATACTAAAGAAAACTTTTTGAAAAGGGAGTACCTTATCTGGATACATAACCTCAAATAAAGCAAAAAGATATTTTTCGGCTCTTTTTTAAAGAGCTGCTCTTAACATAAGTTTAATTAAAAAGAAAAAAGAGAAACAAAAATATTCTCATCTTAACATTTTACTTCTTTTGACACCAAATGAAAATTATTGAATAGTACTAAACGGAAACCTTAAAAGAAAAGTAGATATTTATATTGCATACAACTCCAACTAGTCACTTTCCAGTTGGAGCGGGACACAGATTGGAGTGACAGTCAGGCTACACTGAAGGCATTGGTGAACGCGATTGCCTGAAAGATTATTCAAGAATGTAAGAAGAACCATAATTCTGTCACAAGACAGAACAGGCTGGTACTTATATGGGTTCCAGCACACTCCGGTGTTTAAGGAACCGAAATTGCCGACGAATGGGCCAACCGGGTGCAGCGATTCCCCCACAAGGGTCAGTGCCAATAATCGGAGTCAATTCGGCAGGAATCATGAATTGGATTTACGGTTATGTACGCAATTTACATAAAGAGAGAAAACTGTCAAACTTTCTACAAGAACTTGGAAGGAAATACGTTCGGCTGATGGTCGGTATTATTACAGGACACAACCCATGGGCATATGACCACCATTGGAATCATTGAGGACCCGATGTGCATGCCTTGCCTTGAGCAGGCGCATAGAACTGAGCACTTTCGCTGTGAGTGTTCCGCCGTTGCTAGAGCAAGTCTACGAGTTTTGTGTTCCGATTTCGTGAGAATGAGTAATATTCGTTTTCTAAAACTGGAGGATATTTACAGATTTACCAAAGAATCTGGAAAATTCTCTATGTCTATCTCTGTCTCTGTCTCTGTCTTGTCTCTGTCTCTGTCTCTGTCTCTGTCTCTGTCTCTATTCTTTCCTATTTGTCTGATATTTTTCTCTGATACTTTTATCTTTTCCCCCTTGACTATCGACCCTGGGCTTTTTAGCCTGAGTGTTTGAGGAGCCACCAAACGTCTTGGTGCTCTTTGGCGCGACCTATTCAAATTTAAAATTTCAGTCACTTTCCAACTGGTATAATTGTAACCACTCTCCAACTAGTATGACCTTATCTATCAAATACCAGTTCGTAAAGTAAAATGTCTTCAGGATAGTTTGGTTTTGCCTGCAGATATCCTGGGCGAATATGTGGCATACAGGACAAAGTATGGTAAATAAGTAACATTGTGATGTTCGCACCCCAAACAATTTCTCTGCATATAAAATCGGGTTCTACAGTTTTATGGTTTGAAATTGAATAACTAATAAGAAATTTATTACGAAAAGGCAAATCATCAATTTCCAATTTCCACAATGCACTTACAATATCTGCTAATTGATTAATCATCGATGCTACGGGAAGTCAATTAAATTTTCGCTGCTGGGTAATGAGAGACAGCATAAATAAACAGATGTGGGAAAAATGTAGCGCATTTGAAATGTTAATGCCTCTTGTTGAAGGTGTGCAATGATTGCCAGCTGCACTCACATTTCAGATGCTGCCTCACACACACACACCCACACACGCACACTGGTGTTATTTATAGTGGCTTTTTTTGTTTTTTGCGGAGCGTTACGCCGCCACAATTCGCCATATTCTGCAAGCAACAGGCAACTTGGAAAACACTCAGAACTTAAGACTCAAGGCCAGTCGGATGTGCACAGGTGACAGTTGGCAGTCGGCGCGTAAGCCTTGAGGCTACTTTACGCACAGCCACACAAAATTCAGTTTGTGTGTCTGCAGTAACTTAATTTTCAGAGCTCACAATCTACTTTACTTATCGCTTTTCTTAACAGGCGCTCGTTTTATGTGTGTGTATGTTTGAGCTCGTTTGTTCACAATTCCACTAAATGAATGCAGCAGTTTCGCACTTCATTTGCCACGCTTCCGTTCGACGGAAGCTCAGCTATTCTTATTGTTGCTTTTTTATTTGCCACACTATACTGTGTACGCGCTGTGCTGATCCGCTTATCTGGTAGCGCTCATCTTGTTGGCTTGCTGACGACATTCGAAATAAGAAAGAAAAGAAAATACTGAAATTTCCACCACCCCTACCAATTACTGTCGCTTTACCTATCACATAGAGCTTCCCGGCGCATCGCTCTGCTGGCAAGTTAAGTGACAACAAAAGCTCTCTTCAGTGATGCTTCCCCAACGGCCAAATGAAGTGGCGACGGCAACAATTAAGCCGACAGCATCATCGCCAACAATGCAATGCTGCACTGGGCGTTGCTTTCGCGCTTCCTTTGTTTTCTTCTTGTGTTTGTATGTGTGTGTATGTGCGGCACCTGAAAGGCCAAGTCAAAAATGTAATTGTCAACTTAACGCTGAGAAAGCGAAATTACTCGGCGGCATTAAGCCTCATTGTTTGTGTTGGC
>JAYXIM010003631.1:0-39167 GCA_037575425.1 Anastrepha fraterculus
GCACAAAACGATTATTTTCAATGGATGTATTGGCTCTCCTTGAATGGCTTCGGGTTGATTTTCAGCACAAATACGGCACTTTTGCTTACTGACGAAGCCATTAAGACGAAAATGGGCCTAATCGCTGAACAAAATTCCTGGTCTAAGCGCGCGATGAACACTTTTCACAGAGTGTCGATGTTCGTAATGCAACTGTACAATTTGTAAACGTTGTTGAGGCGTTAGTATTTCCATGATGAAATGTCAATGAATACTGCAAAAAATTATGTATTTTGTTTGACAGTAGTCACGTGTTATCTGTCTAAAAACAACCCTATTGGAGAGTACAGGCGATCTGATCATACTTCACTTTGCATTAACCGCAGAGCAGCGCTTGCCTGGTATTTTGTCGCATTTCAAGTAAGAAAATGTTTTTTGAAAATAAATTTATCTCCTCCAATAAAAAATTCTGTGTGCGCGCCTGTTTACATACATACACATACATACTTATACATTTGGGCACACACTTGTATGTGATGCATACCTTTGCACGGTCTAATATTCGTAATTTCGGTGCACTTAACCCACTCTAAGGAGATGACACATAGTGGTAATTGACGGTACATACGACGGACATACAAATATTCAGTGGACAAACCTACATTTTGCGTAAACATAAACATATTAGACTTGTACTTATGAGAGGCCATAAAGCCACTCCAACCAAGCAGATCCTTGCTTACATGTGGGTAAATATTTTACAAGCACACAATAACAACAAACACACTTAGCTCAGTCCATGTCGCTGCTAGACACAATTTAATATTGGTTCTGTATGTATGTATGTGTGTGTATGCATGAGCACAGGTACGTTTGTATGTGTGCGCTTTCCATCAGAGAATATCTGAAATAGTGAAAAATGTCTGATGATACTTTGGAAAGTACCAACCCAGATTAGCAGTGATGCTGTGTGCAAAATGCGATGTCAAATAAAGTAGATGCAGGTTTTCGATAACAAATTATGTGGATGACGTTTTCTGTTAATCACACAATCTTTTCTGTCAACCCAAGTAGAAGTGATAGCCACAGGTATAGTATTGAAGTGAATTTTGTTTGATTTCTAAAAATGCGCACGAATTTGATTCATTTTTGTGTTTAACTGTATGAAATTTTCAAAGCTAAATACTTGCTTTATAAACTCTCTTTGTTGTTAGGTGCACACTTCTGGCGTGTGGCACTTAATCAGTTTTCATGTGATAGTAATCCTTCTAAGTTCACCTGTCGCTAGCCACTGGGCAATTTTAAACTAGTAAATTTTACTGCAAGGCCATAAAGCTGCGCATAAGTGCTCACATACATCAAAATCCAGCAGCAAGTTGCTTTCAACCGAGAAACTGTATTATAAAACTGTAAAAAGGTATAACGCTATTATGCAAATTTAGTTTGCGGCTTATGTGCTAAGTTGCAGGATGTAGTGAAAGTATCTGAAATACATTTACCCATACATATGAACACTGAAAAAAGCGCCACTCGCAAAAACTATGCGAAGGCAGCCAGTTTGCAATAAAATTTCGACGTATTTTGGCATAAACTGTGACGAAAACAGCTGAAAGTTTGAAATTCCGTCACAAAGCTCTTAATAATACTAAAAATTTCGCAATAAAATATGAGTGATTTTGCTGTTTTATAATTCGCTTTGCGTAGTTTGCTTTTTCATACTTCAAGTTGATGTACATCATAAATTTTCAGACACGGATATGCACAGCTTTTGACCGAAGTTTAGTAGTTTACAATTACAACAAACAAATCAGGTTTCATATTTTGTAGACTACTAGAGAATTAAAAAAAATTTTACATGTGAATCATTGAAAGTATTGCCCATCGCTGGCTACTAGTTTTTCCCATCTTTCTGGTAGATCTCGTATACCGTCGCGGTTCATCTTTTGAGGCTATCCATGGATCAAGCCATTTTTTGATGTCTTCATATGAATGGAACTGCTGGTCAGCTAGTCCATGTGCCATTGATCGGAACAGGCGATAATCGGACAGCGCAATATCTAAAGAATATGGCAGGTGGGGTAGAATTCCCCATTTCAGTGTTTCCAGGTAGGTTTTAACGCGCTTGGCAACGTGAGGCCGAGCTTATTGCGCCTGCTTCTCGCGCAGTGCTCGGCTCAATCGCATCAATTGAAGTTGATACATATCCACAGAGATAGTTTTAATAGTATATAACAAATAACACCAACTTGGTCCCACCAAATACATAAAAGTGTGAATATTCGGCCGAGGCGACGACGTAGAAGCATTACCGGGCAGTCCCCATGATTTTCTTTTCTTTGGATTGATGTAATGAATCCATTTTTCATCACCCGTCACGATGCGATGAAGAAAACCCTTCTTGCCTTCCTTTTTTGCCGCTGGAGCAGTTGTTCACAGGCGAAACGAAAACGACGTTCAACATCCCTTGGTTTAACTCATAAGAAACCCAAGTCCCAAGTCCGCTGCTTCTGAATCATTCTCAAAGCATGCAAACGCTTGGAAATGGATTGGCGGATAACTCCTAATACTGAAGCAAGCCCTTCTTGCGTTTGACACGGATTCTCATTGGGGAATGCCTCCAATTCTGCGTGTTCGAAGGTTTTTGGCCTTCCGGTCGTCAACATTAAAATCACCGTCTTTGAAGCGACGGAATCAATCTGTTGTTTCACTCAGAACAGCATCTCCATAAACTTTTTATAGCTCTCGATGCACTTCAGCCGCCGTTTTTTTTCGAATGAAAGAGGAAACTCAACAATTCCCGCAAATGACGATTATTCGGCACAAAATTAGACATTTTCACAAAACCAAAACTATATGATACCAAAACGAAATCACTAATGTGTCGAAGCAGTTTGTTTACCATATGTCTAAGCTTGTTTTATGACGTTTAGGTTATGTTAGAATGGACTAGCACACACTGGTGGCGGCATCTATTGACAAGTCGCGGGAACTTAGTTGCGCACCTAACAATTTTTTTTTAATTATATTTATATATATATTAATTCCTATTGTTCCGCACTGGAGCAAAGGGCCTCAACAAATTTCCTCCGTTTGTTTCTCTCCCATTGCACTAAAGGGCGCTCTGACGGTTGGGACAAATGACTATCCGATGATACCATTGTATCTGGGGTCCCGGACATAGGAACATAGAGGGAAATGAAATTGCTGATGAACTTGTCAGCAAGGAGACCGAATTGGTTTGCAAATACTTCCTACCCGGTCATTGACATTCCCCTGAATGTTGTTAAAGATGAATTACACAACTAATTTCTGAGAAAAGCGCAGAAGAGATGCTGTTTCGAAAACCCTTGGACTCAGTACAATAAACACAGGACTCATAATGTCCTGGGGACTCCAAATCATTCAATTTCGAAACTCGGAGCTGTGTTTACCGGTCATTGGACAATCGCCATACACGCAACCACGCTAGGTTTACTATTTAACCCCCATTGCAGAAGCTGTGGGGACCTTTCAGTGAAGGAGACTACTGTGCACTTTCTCCGTAAATGTTCGGGTTTGGCAGTTAGACGATTAAGGTCACTGGGTGCACCTTTCTTCGACAGCCTGGGGCAGTGCGCCAACCTAAATCCAATCAATCTTCTCTAGTACATCAACAGCTCTGGTTGAGTGCAAATAACTAACAGCCCATTGGAGGTCTCATGACGGTATCAAAACGGCGCTTTAGTGCTATTTGGGGAGTACCAGATTGGTACTTCAACCATTTCATCTATACATGAACGGATCTCTATTCAGCTCTGAACCTCGAAATCTCGAGGTAACCTAGTGAAACTTATTTTTATTTCATTTGCTGGAAAACTATCGGGAATAAACAGGGCTTTTATAAAAGTTGATACATAAATTTTTGTGAAGAAAACACAAATAATCCGTAGTACCATTGGAGGCCTCAACTATATGCTTTTCTGGTTTATATGAAATATCACGTTGGTAGAAACCTCTTTGAAAGTTAAATTTAAGAAATATAAAGGGTGGGTAAATTTTAAGGGCCGATGTTGAAAGTAAATCACACCTAAACCTGAATTTTTCTTTCTGCATTTCATTTGACATTTTTCAATTTCAGACAAATGCAATTTGAACCATGGAAAGATGCACAATCAAGCAACGCGTTAAAGTTATTCAGGCTTATTATGAAAACGGGCAACAGTAAATGACCAATTTTCGAAGAAAATCATCTTCAGTGATGAGTCACATTTTCACCTCAGCGGATTCGTCAATAAGCAGAGTTGCCGCATTTAGGCGAATGATAATCCAAGAGTGATTGCCGGAAAGCCAATGCACCCACAAAGAGTGACTGTTTGGTGCGGTTTATGGGGCGGCGGCATCATTGCGCCGTATTTTTTTCAAAATGAGGCCGGCCAGGCAGTTACTGTGAATGGTGTTCGCTGTCGTGATATGATAATGAACTTTTTATGGCTCAAATTGGAAGATATGGGGTTTCAACAGGACGGTGCCACTTGTCTCACAGTTAACGAAACAATGGCTCTTTTGCGCGAAAAATTTGATGGCCGAATAATCTCACGTCGCGGCGATATCAATTGGCCGCCAAGATCATGTGATTTGACACCGTTGGACTTCTTTCTTTGAGGTTATTTAAAAGAAAAGGCGTACATCGTTAAGCCAGCAACACTTCAAGAGCTAAAGGATGAGATAACGCGGCACATTAAGGGTATAGAACCTCAATTATGCCTCAGCGTCATCGAAAACTTGGACCATCGGAGGTCGCGGCGCCATTTGGCCAATATTTTGCTGAATACATAATTGAGTCATACTAATATTATCATAATAAAGAGAAATTATAATAATTTCTTAAAAAAAATTGTATTTTATTTAAATCAATACCGGCCTTTGTAACTGAATCACCCTTTATTATAATTAGAAGAATAAGCGCGACTTGAATGCGAGTTCATATAAGAGTATACATCTGACTACAAATTTTCGTAGAATTGCTTGCAAATGCCTACCGCACTTTCCAGCCCATGGCGGTAAATGAAAAAAAGTTTTACAATCCAGTTATACAACGTAAGCCCTTTTCAAGCTTATTAGCATATTTTAAAACTACAACAAATTTTTTTGCAAACTGTCTGAAGCGCTGTAGGTCAGACATTTCACATGAAGACACTTAAGCATGTAAGCGCACGTGTAAGTGCAGATAAATCGCCTTTTCAAGCATTACAGACAAGCGTAACTCGCATATGTAAATATGTATTTATTCATATATCGCTCCGCTTATCATCCTAAAATCACATTAATTTGCATTGTGGCTCTGCCTGTCGCATAGGAAATTTGCATACGCACATACCTATCTACCAACCACATATTTGTGCCGCGCAAGTAGTTCCTGTCATGTATACATACATGCAAGTGTGTGTGTGTATTTTTGGTTGTTTTATGTTTGGAACTTTTACTTTTATTTGCTCCAAAAGAGTTTCATGTATTCACTCTTCAGCAGCTTACTTTGCCTTTGTATGTGTACACGTATGTACATATATGTGAATAGGCACAACTTTCGGAAGCATATGGAAATTTTTTGAGTGAGTTAAAAACCTCAAAGTAAACATTAAGCAATATGGTGAGGCGTCTAATTACTTAATCATCCTTCTTTTAAAGCGCACAAATCGGATTTCCTTATTGTCCTTGTGAAACTATGAGCTAACAGCTATGAAAATTGTTGAAAATATCTTATGAAAGAAGATCCAGACATAGATATGGTAGAGTGCAGCATTGATGCTTTCCTCTGGAATTGAGATATTAAATAATTATCCTTTATAAGACATGTATGTATGTATGGTGGCTGATGATTGGATTCAGGCTTGCTACGTTGCCACGAGCGTTTATTTCAGCTAAGAAAATGCGGTAAATTTCCTAAGAAATAATTGCGCTCGAATGAATCGCCCAAACACTGTTTGTGGCAGGGTAAATATTATTTCAGGCCTAATTAATTAAATTAGTTGGAAAATGCTAATCAAAAACACACGTGGGGAAAGGAGATTTTTTAATTAATTTGAAGAAGATAAACTTCATGAAGTTGAGTCCACAGTTGTGAAAAGGATGTACTGACGCACTTCAGCACAAGTCTAATAAATGTAGCTGCAATTCGTAATCGGCAGTTTGACTCAGTAGTTTGGTAGATAGAACAACAGTATTTGCATAAGAAAATGTATTGATTTAAAAAGTAAGGTGCGTTTCATAATCATAAGACACCTCTGGTATACAATTTTTGAACCACCATAAGCTCGCTTTTACTATCCGGAGTAGTTTTTATTTGGTGTCATTTTACGAGTAACAGTTACAGACTAAAGACTGCCATCAATTGTTTCTGGTGCGAAAACTAGCTCTATTTTCTAGAACCGTGCTCTTTTTCAAAGAAGCTGCACTTTTGCTAGACTAAGATACTAGTCGAAAATAAGCTTCTAAAGAGATAGACGGCTCTGATTGTTGTTTTGCAGGACTTTAATTATAATTTTATTCAATTCAACCTAAAATGCCAAGGGGTTCAATATTAGCCCAAGAGAAGCGTGGAAAAATTTTGACCTACAAGGATTCAGGCTTGTCAATCAAATTAATTGCAAAAACAAAAAGTAGGCAGAAGAAGTCTTTGTGTTATCCGGAATTTTTTACCGCGTCCTGAGAATTACAACATTTTGAAACCCGTTGAAAGAAAAATATCACTATCAAGTCATGAGTAGCGCGCAATCATAAGGAAAGCTTCTAACTCGACTAAGTCTTGCGCCAACGTGGCCGCTGTTGTTCAAAATAAGATTTCAGAAACAACAGTTTTGCGCACACTACAGAGGTTCAGTCATTTAAAATTATCAAAAATAAGAAAAGGATCCCTTTTTTTGCCAAGCTGGCACAAGCTGGCGGGTCTTCAGTTTGCTGAAAAACACCTAGACACCAACTGGGATTCAGTAAAATATTTGGAATATTTTTAATGTTGCCCAATTTCATACTATTTTTTAAAAACGTTATATTTTCGAAAAAAAAAAAAAATGGAACCTTGATGGACCCGATGGTTTTTTAAATTAATGGACATATTTGCGCTAGAGCCTCCTCTTATTTTCCAAGCGCAACTTCGGTGGCGGTTCTGTTATGGTTTGGGGTGCATTTGCATCGAAAGCAACTCTTTATATATAGAGTTGACATCATCGCGAATGAATAGTGGGGACTACAAAAACGTTTTGAAATATTGTCTCCTTCCTTTCATTCAGGACAAGCGGGAAGTGCCCTTCGTTTTTCAGCAAGACAAAGCCCGAGTCCACGTAAGCAGGGAAACAAGGCAGTATTTGATTGATACCATAGTACCATAGAAACTATGTACTGGCCGGCGTGTTCTCCGGATCTAAGCCCAATAGAAAATTTACGCCAGAAGCCAGAAGAGTTTACGCCAACAATCGCCAATTTGGCAGCACCAACGAGCTTAAAGCGGCAATTAGGCTTCTCTAAATGGAAATTTACTTAAAAAGTTAGCAGAATCGATGAGAAAAAGGTTATTTTGTGTCGCTAAAGCAAATGGTGCTTCCATAGAATACTGAAATATTCTAGACGGCAGAAAAAAAATGAAAAAAGTATTCTTTTGTTAAGCAATCACTTTAATTAAACAGTGTCTTATCATTTTGAAATGCCTGGAGATACGTTTGCTAAAAATCTTCTTTATGTATTAAAAAAAGTTCTAAATTCTGTAATGAAACAGATAACTTTTGTAACTTTAATCGATGTGTAAAAGTTTTATTTTCCTCTGAAATTTATCAATTAAAATACGTTGAAAACGTTGATTATGAAACGCACCTTAGTTTCAGTTGCTACTAGTGCCACCTGGTATTTAATTGCAGTTGAGCGACTACACTCAATTCCGACTCTTGCGTCTATGTCAGAAAGCAACATATTCTCGAACGAAAAAGTTCCCCGAATATGTTCAGAAAATGAAAAATACAAGTTTATTCCTTAAAAGCAACCACTTCTTCGTGTGCAATTTCGAAAACCCTTTGACCTCAGAACAATATACGAAGGACTCAGAAAGTCCTTTGGACTCCTCGCCATTCAATTTCCAAACTCGTAGTTGTGTTTACCGGTCACTGGATGAACGGCGCACTCGCGGAAAAGATAGGGTTACCATTTAACCCCCATTTAAGAAGCAGTAGGGACCTTTCAAAGAAGGCGACTCAGCATTTTCTCTGTAAATGTTCGGGTTTGACAGCTAGGCGATTAAGATCACTGGGTGTTCCTTTCTTCGGCAGCCTGGGGCAGTGATCCAACGTAAATCCCATAAATCTTCTCCAATACGTCAACACCTCTGGCTGGCTGTATATATCTGCCTGTTGGAGGTCTCATAGTATATCAAAACTGCGCTTTAGTGCCACTTGAGGAGGGCCAGACTGGTACTTCAACTATTTCACCTATCTACCTAAAAGCGAACACAGTGCTCGCCATCTACATCGCCGCACTTCTGCCAGCGTTTGATCCAGCTGTCGAAACTTTCTTGGAATATTTTCGCTACAGCCATCAGAGCCGTCTTCGATTTTTCTATTACTTTCTTTAAGCTGTTAAAATGCGTTCCCCGTAGTGTTTTTTTGATTGGATCAAACAGAAAAAAAATCCAGGAACCTATAACAGGGAAACTCGATGGCTGTTGGATGGTATTGATCTCGTTTTTGGACAAAATTCACGGATAATGATGGCACTCTGCGACGCTACGTTATCATAATGCAAAACTCGTGAGTGGTTTTCACACAAATCCTTTCCTTTTTGGCGAATCGCTTCACGTGAACGTCTCATAACGCCCAAATAATAGGATTTTTAACTGTTTGACTTTCTCCCAAAAATAGATGTTGTATAACATCGTTGTAATCTATAACAACCGTGGGCATCGCTCTCTTTTTGAAGTCAAAATGATGTTGTTTTTTTGGCGTCGTTTCATTAGGAGATCTCCACTTACTCGCCTGATGTTTGGATTGCATGCAGTACTCATAAACCCACGTCTTGTCCCTAGTAATGATGCGTTTAATAAATGTTGGATCAGATCAGTTGGATATCAACGCAGTCCCTTTTTTTGCATGGAATTCAGGTCTTTTGGTATTAACTTTGTAGCAACGCAAACCCAAATCATTAACTTCAATGTTCAAGCCCTCTTACAGCTGATGGTTAATTTACGGTTACTGATAGACTTTTCGAACGTCAGTTGGTTTTTTATAAGGAATTTTATCGTAGTAGAGACACACACCGAGGTTTGCCACTGATAGCCAAGGAGCGACCGCTAATAGAAAATACTTTTTCTATCAATTGGTGTTTACTGTCCGGGGTTTCAAACCAGGAAACATCCGAATGGTAGTGGCGCACCAACCCAGTCTGCAACGGCAGGTGAAATACCTGAAATATAAATCCCATGTAATTGCGTCTTGCACGTTTCAGAAACTAAGATTTGGGGGCATGCATCTGGAATATCTGAGTCTAAAGTGATGAAGGTGCCTCTGACCGGCCGATGGATGCCACGGAAAGAGCAGATGCTGCTATCACTGACATTCAAGGGATACGATGGATAGGACCAGGCGAAAACTAATTGCAACGTCTGACGTATAAATGATTGTGGATTTGCGCTTCGTTCTCGTCAATTTCACGCGCACACACCTCGATGTTTATATGAGTAGAACTATACGATCAAAGGTCACTTCTAGAAGCGCTTGGAAAGCATTTAAATGTTACACTGTTACACAGTTCGAAAACGATGAAGCATCCTCTTCACTAAGCAACGTGACTGTCTTCCGATTCCCCAAAAAAAGTTGGGTATTGAAAAGCTACAATCGCAACAGACTAAACAAGCAGGTATGCGAGCCAAATTTCTCGCTTTCCGCCTACTGCCACCGAAGAGAACATTGGATTTTGGCAAGCCCAAAAAAAATAACTCGTAGAAAGAGATATACCACAATGCCGCAAAAACCGTAGAAAATAAAGACGCTGCCTAAAGAAAGCTCTTGGGATCGGGGACAATTCGAGCAGTATAAGGTCACGCTCAGCTGCTGAGAAAGAAATACGTATTATTCGAAATAAAATATGAGAGATCAAAATACATGAATTCGAAGGGGTTGAAATGATGACAGATAAGATAAAATTCCCAAAAATTCTCTCAGAAAGTTCGTTGATTTACAGGGACGGCGAGCTAGTGACTGACGGTGAGACTTTTTACGGTAGTGGCTGTTACAGACATGGTGAGGGCAGCGATTCTTCAATCTTTAACGACGAAAGTGCGAGTAGCAGTAGCCCAGAAAAATAACAAAATTACCACTGGAACCGACGGAATGCCGACTGAGCTATGAAATTATGGCAGCGGAAAGCGGGTAAGGTGGAACAGAATTGTACTCTGCTTAATAAATGAGAACGGGGACTCTACAAACTACGTTAGTTTTTTGCGGAATTTGTCTTCAAAGTGGCACTTAAAAGGTTCTATCGAGCATATTGAGGTAAAAACTGTATCGCACCAACCAATCAGGCCTTATCAGTGTGGCTTTTTTGACATAGAAAATCCATAATTGACCAGATATTCACAATACACCAAACCTTGGCAAATACCCTTGAAAGGAAAATCGGAACACTTGTTTTGTGGCGATTTTCAAGCCTCATTCTGCAGTTTAGAAAGAAGGGTCCTGCATCTGCCACAAGATCTGAATTTAAAATCTCCGCAAAACTAATACCGTTGTGCAAAATGACGTTGAGCAATACCAGCAGCGCCGTCAGAATCGGGAAAGACCTCTCAGGGCCATTTGATACCAAACGAGGTTTCAGACAGGGTGACTCGCTGTCGTGTGACTTCTTTAATCTGATGCTGGAAATGATTGCGCGAGTTGCAGACCTTCACTGCTCAAGCACCTTTTATTTTAGAAGCGTATGATTGCTGCATACGTCAGCAATATATTGGCATCATCAGCTTCAAACGCCATGCAGTTGTTCTGCCTTTTCTAATCTGAATGCGAGGCGAATGGGTCTGGTGGTGAACGAGTTTAAGATGAAGTATCTTCTCCGTCATTGAACAAGCAGTCAGCGCATTTACGTCTGAGCATTTGTGAAGAGTTTAAATTTCAACATAGTACAAAACTTTGTTTATTTGGAAACTTCTTTCAACACGAATAATAATGTTGGCCTTTAAATCCAACGTTGAATCGCTCTTGCCAACAAGTGCTACTTTGGACTAAGTAGGCCATGGAGTGATAAAATCCTCTCTTGACGAACAACAAATACACTAAAGTCTTATTACACAAAAGGCTCTCATCATGTTCGTTTTACCTACTGTATGACACAAAAGCCTGAACGATGAAAGTTGTTCGTATTGTGAGTACGGATAGCAGATTTATCAGGCCTGAAGTTACAGTGCAATTCATTCTTTGACGCTGTGTTTCTATGCCTTCATGCAATGCGCTTGAGTGAATCTTATATTGCTGAATTATGTACAATGATCGAGTGATATTTAGGGCAGATCTTCTGTGCATTGGCAGAGCAAACTTAAACTTATTTCAGTTCATGCCCTGCTCAACCCAGTCATCGTGAATGCAGGCAGCTGCATAGGAGTGCAAGCACCCACTTTGCCAGCTCGTGGCTGCTGTAGTTGTGTAACTCAGCTGTTAGTGCGTAGGTACAGTTTTGTTGTTTTTGCTATTCGTATTTTCCACTTTTTTTTTGTACTTCAACAACTTCTCGCCTTTGCGCTGGAATAGCACCGCCGGCAATCCATCACTTGTTGTTGTTGCTATTTGTACTCTTTCGGAATTTTATTAATTGGGTTACTGTGCTTTAATTTAAAAATTCCTTTTTTTTACTGCCATCCATTTGCTTAATTTTCGTTTATTATTTTAATAAGTCCAATCCAATTGCAAAACTCTTCACTGAATAAATCGAATTGAAGTCGGCTGCAACAACACTTCAATAGCATTTGGCCAGCGTTCGCTGTTGAACGTAATTAAAAACGGCGGTTGCCACTTCAGAACCAGCCCAGCACAACTTGCGCGCCAAATTATTCAAGTTAAAACTTTTTATTGAATGTCTGCAGGAATATTTAAATTACCATAATAATGGAAATTTAAAGAGAGCATCAGGCAACTAAAGGAGTGCACAACGTTCGTGATGATACATAAAATTTAATTTTACTGAAGAAGAGGAGGGAGGAAAATAATATCGATTACTGTTTACTGATATATTATAAAATCATTCAGTTTGATTGATACTACTTATGATTCATCATCAGGCAGCTTTGCAGCGCAGGCTAAACTTAAGCTTCATCAATCAGCCTTCGCAAATTACAGGATTCAAGGCTGCAGACCTACAGTTATGCATTTTCGTTTCTTGTTATCATCAAGGACGTTTTCGACGTGTTCCTCTAGGATCTGAAAGTAAACTTCGGCGATAGCCTCCTCAATCCACCTCCATTTTTCCTTAGTAATGTTCCCTTCCTCCTCTCCCTTGTCAATGACAGACAGTATCTCACCGCCGCCTTTTACGACCTCACTGAAAGGGTATTTATGGCCACCTATTTTTTGCTTTCTGGCTACTTTTTCTTCTGCTTTCTCTGCAGAACGTTGCCTTCTAGGAGTAGCACAAGCCGGTTTTCCCCAGTCGGATATTACTCCCTTTGCCCATTCCAGCGACTTAGCCTGTTTTTCTGTTAGCTGTCTGTTGCTACCTCTCCTAGTTTTAATAAGACCCTACTGGCCGCCTTTTGCTCGTAGTAGCTTTGCTTAGAGGGCCTATTCCCCCTGCCCTACGATAGTACTTCGCCTAGAGGTACTAGGTCCTTCTATGGCAACCGGCCGGTTAAACCTGGAAGCAGGTGCCGACGCCCGTCCCCTGAAAGAGGTTGAGGTGAAATGGGGACTGCTCACCCTAAGCGGAGTTGATCCCTGGTGTTGGTCGCTTGGAGACCGATTTTCCCAAGGCTCCTTGTCTCCCGCTGCCTCCTGCAGTACTCGTACTGGGATCAGCCCTATCGCTCAAGTCCCCTCTGGCGGTCTGACCACTACCTTGCTAGCAGCTGTGGCAGCAGTTGGGTTCACCTTCGTCGGTTTTTTGGATGGACCGATGTTAGAAATATGTTTATCTCCATTTTTGGTCCCACGAGTGTCGGATAAGGGCGATCCGCCCGACCGAAGTCTGTGTGCACAGGTAAGGCTAGAAGAACCGAAGGTCGCCAGGTATCCGGAGCACTCTCCTGGGCTATTTTTGATCTGGGTCCCCAGGGTCGTATTACATCTTGTTCCAACCCAGAGTTTTTTTCAAGAGGTTTGCTCCTCCGATGAACTTAACAACACCATCACTTTTGCAAATCCGCAGCAGCTATTCGTTGTATCTGTTTCTATAATAACCATCCTCAACCCGGATTTGAGCATACATTTTTCGTAAGACTCTGCTTTCGAAAGTTCAAAGTTTTTGTTCATCTTTGATTGACATTACCCATGACTCACAGCCGTACGTCAAATCTGGTCTTATTATTGTTTTGTAAATATTGTATTTACAACTGCGCGAGTCTAGTCTGGATTTTAGTAGTTTCAGATTGGCGTAAAATGCTCGGTTTGCTGCAACAAGTCGATCTTGAATGTAGCCTGAACGCTATGGGCATTTTTAGTAGTTTTCCCAGGTAGCCAGGTACTTGAAACTCTCTACTCTGTCAAAGAAGTAATGTCCATACATTTGCAGGCTTCCGCGTTTCAGCATCGTGTGACATTTTCACGTATTTGGCCTTATCGACGTTGATATGGAGTCAGACAGTCTTTGCTTTAGAAAACAGTTCTTTAATGAAAGCATCATCGTTTTCGCGCAGGTTGGCTATGTCATCAGCATACGCTATGGGTAGGCCGAAGCGGCTGAATAGATGACCGCTGCATATACAGCCCACAAAAAATAATGCTTTTAAAATGCTAAAAAATAATTGCTTTTATAAAAACATGGTTAGCCCTGTAATAATAAAATATATTACTTCACGTTTCAAAATTCGCATATTTCATATTTTTAAAAAATCGGCAAGCTTTCGCAAAATTGCATTTTTTTTTTAATTTTTTTCTAATTCATATTCATAATTCCTTTGATATTCATATTCACAAAATAAATACCATGGAATTATTTTCAGCTTATAATAAAAACATCATGTGAACAATATTTCCGTTTTGTATTACCATTTTAACTTCTCAAGCACTTTAAGAACACCCGATATTTTTTTTTTGCGCGCTCTATATGATTTGCCAAAGTTAGTAAACTTCTAATCAACGCATTTAAAACAATTGACTCAATTTAAAACCATTCGTATCCATTTTATTTCAACCATTTAATCACCAGAAACTTCTGAAAGAAAAAAAGAAGTTAATCCGGTTGCTCGAAGTCAACTATCGAATTAGCTTCATCACTTGCAGTAACGCACTTTGCCCCTCACACATATCTAACATAGACTCGTATGGTGTTATTTACTGTTACTTACTGTGGTCATTTCAACCAATCGAAAAAATCGTAAAGAAGTTAAGTCCTTAAAAATACTGTACTTAAGAAAATTTTCAGGTCAGAGTGGAAGTTTTATGTCTCCTAAGTTTAACTTTCGAATTAAAGCCATGGCAACGCAGGACATCACAGTAAGAAATATATACAATAGTTGCCACATGAATGTTTGTTTGTTCGGTTGCTTTTTTTTCTGGTTGACCATTAGTCTTACTGTTGTTGTGTGTGTGTGTGTGTGGCAGAATGTGCGCAACTTTCAATAAGCCAATTTCTTTCTGTCGGTGGAAATACGAGTTAACAGCGTGCGAGCAATGGTTCAGACTGCAGTAAACAAGAATGCATGCGCAATCATGTAGCTGTGTAAGTAAGCCCAAGTTCAAGTATGTGTGCGTAAAGGTGTCAGTGTACGTGCCACACATAACTTGTTATTGTGTAAGCTCTCGCTGTGGCTTTGGTGAATGTGCTGTGGCACTGGCTGTTAGCAAATTGTAGAAAATATGTTTTCCCGCCAAAGTACTGCCTGATGAAAATTTTGTATATGCATGCACGAGTATTTGCAGTGCGGCACTTTGGAATAAACTTTGATATTTTATTTTTCACTCTTTTAATTATTCTCTAACTTTCTTTCTTTCCCTCGCCCTGCCGTTGCTCTAACCACCTTTGAACTTTTAAATTGTTTTTCTGCAGGGAATTGTTTTTGTTAGACAGATTTCATCAGTACCGGTCGCACAAATGAAGAGCCAAGGCTGTGGTTATCACCTGCTCGGGAACTTCCTTTGCATTAGGTATTTTTTTTATATGAATAAGCCTTTTTGTGGCAGTTAAAAGCTTTAAGAAATTTATTAAAAATTGTGTTTTTTAAATTTTTTTTTGTCAAATTTATTCAATTGTAATTCTGGAAAACCTTCTTTACTCAGCTGGTATAAAGTGGAGCAAATTTTATAGTCGGCTAATGGTTATGATAGATATTTATTAAATTAAAAAACTGAAAAAATTGAATGAGAACAAAAAAAATGCCCCGCTAAGTACGATCCATTTTTTTCTGGAAGAATTTATTTTAAGGGGTTAGGAGTAGTCAGATGCCCGAAAAACCGGTGATTTTCAATTTTTTTTTTTTTGCTAGTCAGCTGCTTTATTTTACAAAAATAAAAAACATAGCATTAATACATCATGTTTCGACTTGACTTTAGCAAAAAAATATTAATAATAATTGTTAAAGTTATCGCTGTTTGTGTAGAGCCCGATTCTCCAGATGTCCCTTGCGGTGATCATCACAAGTCCTTGACAAAATAAATTAATTTTGTTAATAGATGATCTTGTGCCTGATCGAAGGTTTTTTTAAAAATTAGCAATATGGCGGCCTCAGGAAATAGTTTTCAGATTTTCCAGAAAAAACCCCACAATTAATCGTTTAAAAAAAATCGAAACTTTTGAAAAAAATATTAATAATTGCTCTGACAATCACAAGTCTTTGGAGATTCATCAAAAATCAATCGGACACGAGAAATTAGATTTATTATTAGATGATCTTGTGCCTGATCGGAGCTTATGGTGGCCTCAGGAAATATTTTTTAGATTTTCGAGAAAAAACCGACAATGAGGTGTTTAAAAAAAATCGAAAAAAAATTCTTCGATCAGGCACGAGTTTCTTATGTTTTTCAAAAGTTGTAAATTGTATTGAAATTAACCAAGCGGGTTTTAAGTTACAGTGATCACCAGTTTAAAAACCATGGCTTTGAGAAAAATGCATTTGAAGTTTTGCTACTTGCTCTCGAACGTTCCGGAGCGCCCGAGCGCCTTTTGTTAATTGTTGAATAACTTGAGAAGTATTTTTCGGATTCACTTCAAATTTTCACCCAATATTTTTAAGGTATTATACTTTAATAAAATGCAAAAAGAAAGAAATCAAATTTTTTGAAAATTTGATGAATACGCCTAACCCCTTAAAGCTAGCTAATACTTACACGGTGGAATATTTTTTATACAAATTACTTTGAATAATTTTGGAAAACTCCACATTAAACTCACTAGTGAGTAGGTAATTTTAAGAAACTTAGTTTCTATACTGTTGGCAACCCTATTCACAAATATAATAAAACTAATATCTTTCATACCTTTTTCTTTTGATGCCCATGTAAAAATATGTTGAGATTGCAGTTGAAATATTTGATTAATTTTATTTAGAGATTTGCAGAAGACGATATTAATGCGGTCACAGAAACAAGAAGAATAAGAATATAGAAACAGATGATGAGTAATAACAGATGACACGCATAGTGTTTCCAGAAAAAACTTTAACAATAATTTCAGTTAACTTATTTCATGAATTTATTATTTAAAACAGCTGGCAATCCTATTCAAAATAATTTAAAAATAAAGATCGTCCATACCTTTTTCATTTGACACCCATGTAGTAGTATTTCAATTAACTCATTTATGAAATTAAATCAACCCTTTTAAACATGTGGCAACTCTATTCAAAAATAATTAAAAATAAATATTCTTCATACCTCTTTTATTTGACAACCATAAAATAGTATTTCACTTAACCCTTTCGCGATATTGTTGCCATATGGCAACAGACAACTTTAAAAGGCCGTCAACACTCTCTTGTAAAAAATATCAACTTTTTTGTTACATATTTTCAAAAATTGAGGTTTAATGGTTAAACAGAAATAAAATAAATAATAGCCGCCCATTATTTGAGGCATTTTGGGCAAATGTTTTTAACAATTTTTGAATAAAGTATATAGAAAAATGTTCAATCTGTCATTTGGTATATAAATATTTTTTCGCTCGCAGCTTGAAAAGCTGTGCTACTTTTTAAAACTAAGCTTGTTGCCATATGGCAAGGTGTTAACTTGCATTAGATTGCAGAAGAAGTTTATTTGCGATTGAAACGAATACACAACATTTGTTGCCATATGGCAGCATTAAAAAAAAATCACATAACAAAAAAAAAAAAAAAAAAAAAATATTTGTATTGTTATTGGTCCTAAAATAAATACTCAGACAAAAATTTGGATTTTTTGGATGGCGCAATAAAAAGATGTACCGAAAGGGTTAACTTATTTATTAAATTAAATTAACCCTCTAAAATAGGTGGCAACCGTTACCAAAAATACTTCCTGAAATTTTCGTCATTTCACTTTTTATTAATTATGTATTACTAATTATTTAATTCGTTGAATTTAGGTTTCAAACAGGTGGTAACCCTTATTTTATTTATTGATTAAGTATTACTAATTTTTTAATTGTTGAATTTAGGTTTCAAACAGGTGGTAACCCTTATTTGATTTACTGACTATGTATTACTAATTTTTAAGTCGTTGAATTTAGGTTTCGAGCAGGTGGTAACCCTATTCAAAAATATTTGTAAATAAAAATTTTCCATACCTCCTTCGATTGACACTCAGGTAGTAGTAGTTGAGTTAGCTTATTAATTAAACCAAATTAACCCTTTAAAACAGGTGGCAACCATCTCCAAAACTATTTTCTAAAACAAACTTTCTTAATTTTTTTCATTTGTGATTTATTAATTACGTACTATCAATTATTTAACTTTTTGCATTTAGTTTTTAAGCAGGTGGTAACCCTATTCAAAAATATTTTATATATAAAGATTTTTTAGCTCGGACTGAATTAGAAATTCATACTTACTTATATCGCATTTGAAGGGGTTTTCAAAGATGTCTAGAAATGGTTGAAAACAAAGAAAATCCTGAACTCTGTCTTCAAAATTGTTAAACAATTGTTCGAGAATTGCAATATGATCACTCGGCTTAACACCCTCATGTTTCGTAATAATAAGCGAAGTTTTCGGAAAATGGGCATAATCGCCAGATTGAAGTTCCCTTAAAAGCAAAAATAGATCTGTTTGGAATTGATGCACATTTTTCACAGCATCGTTTATTCCTGTTTCTTTTCCTTGAAGCTTTAAATTGAGTTCGTTCAAAAAAAAGGAGACATCAGCCAAAAATGCTAAATCCAAAATAAAATTGGCATCTTTTAAAGATCGAACTAGGGTGTCTTCATTACAATTAATTTCAAGAAATTGCAAAACTTCTTCCCTCAACTTAAATAACCTGTTGAGACAATCACCACGACTTAGCCAACAAATGTCTGTATACATTTTTATGCCGAGCAGAAGTTGTTTTTAAAAAATTTACAAATTTTCTGTGGGTGAGGGAATGGTGCCCTCCCCGTATTTCATTGATAATCTGTTCTGCACCTTTCATGACAGGATGACCGCTCAAAAATTTTGAAGCGAGCGCAACTTGATGAATAATGCAATGAAAATGTCTCCCAGAAATTCCATTATTCCATTATTCAATAGGCCAACGAACCCTTCATTCTTGCCGGTCATAACGTTTGCCCCATCCGTGCATACTCCTACAAATTTGTTTGCATCGAAACTGAAACTGAAAAAACTTTTTCGTTTACTACGTCGAACAAGATCTTTCCTGTAACTTTCCCAAAGAATGTTTCAAGAGAAAACATTGTTTCAGTTATTTCTTAATTTACGTTAACTATCCGAACACATATCGCCAGTTGACATAAATCATTAATATCGATGGTTTCGTCCAAGCACAGAGAAAAAAATTGGCAATCATTAATTTTTTCCTTCACTGCAGATTGAATGTGTATTCCCAGTTCATCAATCCGTCGGGCTACTGTTTGGCGGGATATGGGTATATTTTTAAGTAGCTCTGTATCAAGATTCATTTTTTGACAAATGTTTTTAACAAAAACACTATCTATAAAAGGCCGGCATTGTTTAGCAATATATAAGCTGATCATGGAAGATAGCTCAGCTTTCATTTTTACATTTGATTGCTTAACAAGTTCCTCATTTTCTACTTTAGCCATCCACCCTTTGAATTTTTCCAAAAAGTCTAACCTTTTTTCTTCATATAATCCCCGACTAGCTTTTTTGTCTAAAATTTGTATATAGTTGTGGGAGGAATCGAAATGCCTTTTGATATTACATCTATAGCCTCCTTTGAACGACTTGTAACATAAAAGGCATTGCAAGTCGCCAAAGGCATTTTCTAGCATAAAGAAGTTCTCACAGGGCATTGTATTGCAAACACTAAGCGTCGCGGACAAACTTGGTGTTTATTCGTTGCTGGTTTGTTAACGAGTGAACGACTGAGAGTAAGAATACGTGTGATCAATTGATCTATGGGATGGACAGCACTGTATTAGTGGGATTTATATTCAATGATGGCAGTTATTTGATCAAAAGAAGTGAAGTAAAGCATTAAGTTCAAAATTAGCTATTGTAGAGGCAGCTCGGAATATTTCTTAGGCAAAGATTAATTCGAATTTAAAAATATTTCCATTTGAATGCTTACAAAATTTCCATTGATATTTTACATTAATCCACCTCCAGTGTATTTCTAGATTAAGTACTTTTTTCCATACTTTGGTGCAAAGTAGTAAAAAGAAAGAAAGGTTTAAATGTATCGAAAGCTGGTGAATTAGTCAATTTCCAAACCAAAATGCAAAGCTCAACATAAATTTTATATTGGCGCAATAAAAAACTTCGGCTGCGTTTGAAGCTTTGCCCAACTCTCATGGCTTTCAGGGGCAGAAAAAGCTTTGCACAAGCTATAGAAAATCACTTTGAGCTTTTTGATGAAAACTATTATTAGAGCTTTAAAGTTGGCCTGACGAAGTTTCGCAAGTTTAGTCAGAGAACTTAAAAGCAGGTGTAGGCGGAAATCCAAATTAGGACCAATTCGAAGGTGGCGTATAACAGAGATGAAAAATTGTATGGCGTTTCATCTTATGAGAACAGAGACCGCTTATAACCAAGAAAAATAGTATTCTTTATGTTGGAAAGCAGAAAATTATTTGGAATTGTATATTAGGCCTCTTCTTTTCGCCTTTTCCCCGCTCGCTATCTCTATGCTCGATTAACTTGACGAACAATTTGCATCCGAAAGCAACAAAAAGGTTATCGAGTAAGATTCGTCCGCACTGCCTTACCAACATATGTTATTTAAGCCAGCTCTCTTGCCGCATTGCCGGCGTATGTTCATTTGCTTCATCTATTCGCCACTTGCTAAGTCTTGGCGAAAAAAAGAGGCCTATTATTAAACATGCAAATGAAAATCGGCATACAAATCTACAAAAATATTAACGTGCAAGGTATTAAATAATTCGAACAGGTGGAGTATGTAAGTGACCTGTCCAACCGACTGTCGCAGTTCCTCCTGCCACTAAGCAGAGGGGACTGTAGGAGGCTGGCTGGACTGATGACGTGCTACTTTCTATGGGTAAAGTACATGGAAAAGGAAAAACTTCTTTACAAAGTTACGTCGCTTAATTTTCCAATTGGGGTTACTTGCTTGCTGACTGTTTACCAGTGAGGTGTTAATAAGTGTGCCAAATCAGCAGCTTTTATATCTCATTATTGAAAAGTTGGTGCATTACGGGTTTAAAATATCGTTACCACTTTTGGTTGAATTATAAGAATCTATTATTTTTGGTTTTCCCGTGAAGGGGATCAGAAATTATTTCATTTAATATGGAATCAATCCGATCGAACCAATCCTTGCTTTCAGAATATCAGATAATCTGGATGATGATCCGTTAGCAGTCCAGGTCGGCGTGAGCTTTAGCTTCCTCAACGATTTTCTTCCATTTAACTCTGTCAAGCACTACCGTCTTCTATTTTTTGTCACAGACCTTCGGTAATGTTTTATAGCTATGCAAGCTTAGATGTGCCTTATATTTTGGGATGATTGTATTGTAATCTATTTTTTTTATATTAGCCATTCTCCCATGCACACTTTGTGACCGACTCTGCATAGTTGTTGAACATTAATAAATTTTACTACGTCCTCGCCGTTTCAATTAGCTCATTGTTATACCATAGACGGTAATCGCATCTGCCTTCTTATATTTTTCTCAAGATAACGCACTCAAAAACCTGAAATCTTTCTTCTTCTGTCAGTGTCATGGACCAAATCTCAGTACCCCATTTAAGTATCATCGAACCATATATGGTAATCATATATTTTCTAGAGACAATTCGGTAGAAATAATCGTCCAAATGAGTCGCCAATTCAAAGGTTGGTGAAAGAATTTTAAGAAGAAACTGGTTCTGTTGAGGATGGAAAAAGAACTGGCATACCAAAAACTGGGCGTTCTTTTGAGAATATTGCTGCTGTAGCACAAAGAGTTGCTGAACTACCTCCAATATCGATATCTCGATGGTATCAACAATAAAGAATTCATGAGCCGACGTTGACTGTTATTCAGAGTGACGACAAAAAAAGCAGGATAAAGAGATTGTCCAACTTTTTAAACGAGATCCTTCTTTGCGACTAAGCCAAACATGCACAATTCTTGGTAAAAAGGGAATAGATGTGAGTATCAACACCATCGAACGTCGACTGAAGGAGGTGAACATATCCTACCGTCCCACATCATCAAAAGAAAACCTCTCAGAAAAACACATTGAGAAATAACAAAACAAGAAAATGACGCCTTCCCTGTCCTCAGATACCAATCCCATTGAAAAGGTGTAGGGAATTAGGAAAACCCATCATGCCCAAAAGAAAAGTTCATGATTTAAAGCAACTCGTACGTCAAGTTCGCAAAAACTAGTAATCTTTGTCGATGAGCTACGCAGAAAAGCTGGTACCAAGCTTGAAGAAGATCCCAGGCTATACTTGACAACGATGATGACTACACGGTTTATTGGGTAATTGCAAATCGTAGTTTAGTGCATACTTTCATGTGGCCGATGTTGAATGTCAACCACATCTAAACGTCAACGACACCATTGGACTTCTTTCTTTGGAGTTATTTGAAAGAAAAGGTGAACGTCGATAAGCCAGCAATAATTCAAGAGCTAAAGGATGAGATAATTCGGCACATTAACGGCATAGAACCTCAATTATGCCTCAGCGTCATCGAAAATTCGGACCATCAGATGGAGGTGTGCCGCCGAGGCCGGTATTTGGCCGATATTTTGTACTGTACGTAATTGAACTGTACCAGTATTATCATAACAAAGATAAATGATAATAATTTCTTAAAAAAAGTGTACTTTATTCAAAATCAATACCGGCCCTTGAAACTTAACCACCCTTTATATAATATATCTTTTATACTTCATGAGTAATCGCGGTTCCTTTTTTCTGACACAGACTGTAGGTTTTTTATCGCAGAATTTTGAGTTCAGATTTTCAAATCATTTTAGAAATTTGTAAAATTTTCTTGCAAAACTCATATTTCGTCACTCTCAGTATTCTCCAGCAATCTGGCAACTTGCTTATCACTGAGGTTTGTATTAAGAGCTGCAAAAATGTGCTGATTGCTGCCGAAAAGCTAAGCAATGAGCCCAAAAAAATTTATTGTCAAGCAGCTATCTTAACCCATTGAAGCTTTTAAAGCACTACGAAAGCTGGCGAGTAGAAGCTTCAGCATTTTTCATTTTGCTTAAGATTGGTAGATGTCGCTAAATGCGTCATAAAATAACTGGAAGAAATATTAATTCAAATTATTCCATAAATTTTACGTTCCCTTTAGTGGGCTTTAGCCATTCTTTTTTGTTTTTTTATTATTTACTTAATTTTTTTTCAAAGCATTTTTTTAATGCAACTTTCCAAAGACTATAAAATGTTTACAATATAAATATTGCAATCGCTCAAGCAAATATATTCGCCAACCACTTTGGAGGCACATGAAATCTTATTAAATGTTTTTATAAAATAGAAAAACTGCTGCACATCTACTAAATCTTTGTTCCATTTAAAATCCAAAGCAGCAGTGTCAGTTAAAAAAGTTGTCTTGTTAATTGCTTTTTACACAGAAAAAACCAGAAAAAAACAAATGCCTTTCACACATTAGAGACAAACGTTCGCAGTTTGTGTACAGTTCGCAGCGTTTTGTGGCGAGCGTTTTGTGGTGTTGGCAAGTTCACATCTGCTGCTAATGTGTCAACAGTTGTAATGCATTTTATTATCCTATTTCCGCAGACATTTTGTATGTGCCCCTTCCTTTCCTCTGTTCTGTTGTGTGTACACAAATGGTAAGCCGCAACGAAAATGGTAAAAAACGCCAAATGAGAAACAACAGCAACAGCAACGGCAATTGGATGAATGCAAATTAAAGAAAAAACCTCTTAACGCAATAGAGTGTTGGATGAAAAAATTATGGTGTAAATGTTGCTAATTAAATGCGCACCCGTTTCCTGCTTCCTACTGCCCTCACATCCGACATTAGCTTTGTTGCTGCTATCCCTTTGCCGGAAATGGTCTTCTATGTAGTATTTGGGCTTTTTATACCAGAAGAATTACAAAAAAAAAAAAAAACATATAAAACATTTTGTTAATATGTGTCCGTTGATGTAATCGTTTGCGCACACACATACACATACATGTGCAGATACAGACACATTTAATATGTGTGTGATTTTATGTGCGTACGCTTTTGTGAGAATTTCTTATTCCGGCTGTCATGTGAAGATTTTCAGATTTTTTTATTTTTATTTATTTTTTGGTAATTTAAATGTTTATGCATTTCCTAACGCCGCTGTGCCCTTTTCCGTTTCCAGAATCAGAGTCAACATTTTAAGTAATGAGCTTTATTTTATGCGAAGTGTTCCTTTGTCTGGCTTTGCCGGGAGACCAAAGCAAAGTTGCGCAATTAATTTGTATGATGGGTAAAAAAATTTGAGTTTAAGGGGTTATTGAAAAGCTTTCTTTTGTATTTAAAGAATTCAAGAGGAATGCGAAATTTTATTAGGATTGCGGAAAGTGCCTCCATTTGGATCAATGAAGCATTCTCAAGCATTATTTCTTCTGTAAAGCATTGCAGATCTAGTCCTTGCTTGAAGTCAAGGCCCATTGTTTTTAAGTGTGTGGTTGGACCGCTCCAAGATTTTAGCCAAGCCAAAAAAAAAACAAAGTCTAAAAAACAAATCTCGTTGGTCTACTATCGCAAAAAATGATATATACCTATGGAATGAGACTTTTTTTTCAATTCCCAACGTTTATTAACAAAAAATGGTTACAAATTTAATCTTCAAAGTAATATCCATCGCTAGCGACACATTTTTCCCATCTCTGAGGCAATTTGTGGATACCGCACCAAAAAAATTGGCCGTCTTTGGCCACAAACCAATCATCGAGCCATTTTTTGGCTTCTTTGCGAGAACTGAAACGCTGCTCAGAAAGTGCGTGGCCCATCGATGCAACTAAATGATAATTGGAAGGCGCCAAGTCTGGTAAGTAAGCCGCATGCACCAACAGTTCCCAATCGTACGTCTCCACCAATTCTCGGGTCGCTCTTTTTCGATGTGGCGGTGCATTGTCATCAAGTCAGTTCATGCCGCACCCATCTTCCGACCTTTAAAATCATGCCCATATCTTTCAAACGTTTGAAAATGGTTTTTTGGGTCACTCCAAACTGCTCTGCCATCATTTCTTGCGTTTGACCGTTGGATGAAGATCCAACAATGCTTGCAATTCGGCGCTCTCAAACTTCTTCGGTGGGCGGCCACGGTTCTCGTTCTCCACGCTTAAATCACCACTTCGGAATTTTTCAAACCACCTGAAGCACTGTGCTCTATTTAGAGCAGACGAAAGCAGACGAAAAAAACAAGGCATTTGGGAAGGTTTAAAACTACTCCTAGCGACATCTATGGACTAATAGCTGAACGTCTCATTTCATAGGTATGTAAGATTTTACCACAACTAACGGGTTAGTGTGTCACTACCATTTGGAAGTGAACAGGCTCGAATCTCCGGACACGAAGCATTAAATGATAGAAAAAATTGTTTTCTAATGGCGATCGCTCTTCGGTAGACAATGGAAAACCTCCGAGTGTATTTCTGTCATGAAAAAGCTCCTCATCAAAACCATTTGCCATTTGGGGGCGGCGTAAACCGTCGCAAGCTTCCGTTTTGTAAGCAACTTACGAGGGTTTCTATTTATATTTCTGGCTTTGACACTCCTAGTGTTATCAGGCGCCCTCTAAAGTTTCCATGGCAGAGTTTGATGTATTTCTCCTTAACGCCACGCAGCATGTTTTGAAGTGTTAGCCATGCTAGTGCTATTAACAGTGGCTTATAAAATTAGTCTCGGCAAAAAAATGGAATTGAACCGATAACATTTTCGCCCGATTATTTAGATTAAGAAGACAAGAGTGCATCGACGAAACAAAAAACGAGCAAGCAACACCTTTTAGCACCATAAAGAACTGGTAGAACGAGTTTTCTCGTGGTCGTTGAGTACAAAATCAATTGCTATGCCTGAAAATATCAAATTCTGCGTGAGCCATGCGTGAGATTGAGGTATCGTTAGGCACTAGTATGACGAGCATCAATAAAAATCATACGATCCCTTTTTGGTAAAAAAGTGTGTTCGCGTTGATTTCAAAACAATTAAAACAAAAAAAAAAATACCCCAGAAACTCACCTAGGCAAAGTGCTTCGAAAATTGGTTCAAATGACTTTAAAATGTTTTAATCATCATAGAAAATATTCTGGAAAACAGTAAAGCCGTGTTCAATTGTAACTTCTCCATTGTTAGGCCAAAAATTATAATAGCAACCCTCATATATTAGACTTAAATAAATAGAACAAAAGGTAAATATTTTTCATATCTAGTTCAGGAGTGGAAGTTAAAGATAGCGAAAAATTAAGATAAAAATTATTATAAGTAAAAAATTTTAAATCCGGTAGAATTTAAAAAAATTTACTCTATGATCTGAAAGTACCAAAAATGTTTAAATAAAACAAAACAGAGTTAAATTTCAGGCAAATTTATTGTATCTCCTTCAAAATATGACCCGTCTGAAGCAACACACATGTGCCAACGCTTAACCCAGTCCTCCATGCACCCCAGGTAGGCCGACGAAGGGATGGCCTTCAGGTTCTTCGTCGCATTCTCTTTGATCTCCACTATCGACTGAAATTTTCTTCCACAAAGTGCTGACTTCATTCTCTTTAATCTCCTCTATCGACTGAAATCTTCTTCCACAAAGTGCTAACTTCAACTTGGGAACGGGAGTCGGACGGGGCCTTATCAGGTGAATACGATGCTTCCGTGTTTGGTCAAATAATCCCACACAATTTGGGCTCGGTGTGATGGCGCGTTATCATCATTCAAAATCCAAGAAATGTTTGCCCACATTGCCGGCCGTTTACGACGTACAGCATCTCTCAAACGCTTCAAAACGGATAAATAATATTCTTTATTGACTGTCTAGTCCCATGGATGGTACTCATGGTGCCCTACGCCTTGGGAATCGAAAAAAGCAGTCAACATCACCTTCCCGGTCCTTTTTGATTATAGGGTATAATTAATTCTATTTTATTTCATTAATTATTTTTTATTATATGATCACCTACGCAAACTCTAAGATGTTTTGGGTTCAGAAAAATAAAAAAAATCGTTATACCCTAATGTTTAGTACAAAGTATTACCTTTTCAATAAAAAAAAATCTACTTAAAAAATAGGCATTCATTTTTTATTCACAGTCCAATTAAATTAAACTCCAAACGCCAGATGTAGCACCCTCTTATTTGCATTCAAAAAACCCAAAAGAAAATGTTTTCGGTACACCCTAATGTTTAATATAGAGTTCTATCCATTAAAAAATCTAATTTAAAAATATTAATACATTTTTTATTCAAAGTCTAACTAAATAAATCTCTTAACGCCAGATGAAGCACCCTCTTATTTAATATATAGAGGCTTTGCGTTCAAAAAACATTAAACTTTTTTTTTCGGTGCACCCTAATGTGTAATATAAAATTTTTGTCTTTCCAATAAAAGAAAATCGAACTTAAAAACATTCATGAATATTTTATTTAAAGTCTAATCAAATTAAATTCCAAACGCCGGATGGAGCGCCTTGTATATATTATATAAAGGCTTTGCGTTCAGGAAAAATTTTTTTTTTTCGCTACACTCTAAGGTTTAATATAAAGTGCGTTCAAAAATATAAAAAAATCGTTACACCCTAATTTTAAGCACAAAGTATTACCTTTTCAATAAAAAAATAATCAAATTAAAAAATATTCATTCACTTTTTATTTACAGTCCAATTAAATTAAACTCCAAACGCCAGATGTAGCACCCTCTTATTTGATATAAGGCGTTTTTCAATAGGTGCGCTTCAACTTTTTTTCCGATAGGGAGGACGAACGACGCAATATTTTTTATTTTTCGCTTGTCATTTGTAAACTTCATTAGTATACATTTCATCATGGAACGCTACACACTTGAGCAACGATTGCAAATCGTGCAAATTTTTTATGAAAATAATCGTTCTGTTGCTGCTACTTTAAGAGCATTACGGCCATTTTACGGTCCATTTAACAAGCCGTCCCGTTTTGGGGTTATGTGAAGTCATTGGTCTACAGTAACAAGCCGGCGACGATTTGTGAGCTCAGAGCCAATATTGAACGCGAAATTGCTGGAATTTCGGCCGACTTATGCAAAAGAGTGGTCGAAAATTGGGTTCAACGATTGGACTTCGTAAAACGTGCACGCGGTGGTCATGCAAAAGAAATCGAATTTCATACTTAAATGTATATGTTCAAACTCGATAATAATAAAAAATTAGTTAAAAAAGTCAAACCGTTTGTGTTTTATTCAAAAAAAAAGTTGAAGCGCTCTTACTGAAAAACGCTTTATAAAGGCTTTGCGCTCAGAAAAACCCAAAATACATATTTTTTCGGTACACCCTAATGTTTAATACAGAGTTTTTTCTATTCAATAAACAATCGAATTCAAAAACATTCATGTACAATATTTTATATTCACAGTCGAATTAAATTAAATTCCAAATGCCAGATGAGGCACCCTGTATATATACATAGTTGCACATATTAAAACATTACTGCTTTATTATTTCGGTCTAAACGATAACGCAAAAAATAAAGTATGCATTACTACTTTTTATCATCTCTCCAAAATAAATCAAAGGTACCAGGGCAAAATATGTTTGAAGAAATGATGGCCAAATACTTACTGAGATTCAAAACTCCCAGCTCCAACTTATGTTTTCGCATATAAAGTGTAATAATTTTACGCTCACTCTTGCCTATCTAAATTGCGCTCATCAAACCGCAATGACCAACATATTTTCCTAACAGTTGATTACAAAATTATGCCAAAGCCATAAATTTTGGGTTGTTTATTGGCCTTCGCATTGTTGGAATTCATTTTGCAAAGGCAAACATAAATATTGCGAGTAGTTGGAGAAGCTGCATATAAAAATGCCATAGAAGCAATAAATGAGGAACTTGATATGCAATTCAATCAAGTAAACTACAGTAGCGAGTACGTCAAAAATAAAAAAGCGCAAGTAGTAAAAGGAATTTTCTGAAGGTTACCCACAAATGTGAAGCAAAGGAGTGGAACATAAAAAGGCATTCATGCTTGCTATTTCGTCGTCAATGATGACGTTATATTCATCAATGAGCAACTAACTACCAGTTGTGAATACTAGAAGAGTAAATCACTTAAAACACTCGATATAAAGTTCGAAGTTGAATGGTGGAAAAAATACATAACCAAGGACTCAACAGTCAACTCAACCAACAGCAAAGGCCATCGACGGTAAGTACCTACTCGACGCTGCTACATAGCCTTCGCATACTAAACCTTTATGTGTGTGTGTGTTAGTACTTTCGCGCTTGTATCTATACTAGGTATGTACATATATACCAGGTTAATTAAAAATACGCCTTGCAGCCACAACCAATTGTGTGGATGCTTCAAATGCATATGAAACCAAAGAATGCCGGCCACTGAGAAGAAGCAGAGGAGTCTTCTAATAAGCATTCCCAAGCACAAAGCGAAACATAAAAAGAACGCAACATAAAATTAAAAGTCTAATATATATATGTATGTATGAGGTTATTAATATACTTGTGCATACATATTTAAGTACGTGGATTGCTTGTAACGGAAGTTCATAAAGGCTGTTTTACTTGTGTATGCCATATGTGTGGCTATAAATGCGGTACTTAGCTACCTATGTACGGTGGTGTAAGTGTGCTTGAGTGTGTGTGTGCGTGTTGGCCTGTAATTAAATGTTACCAATACCAACCGTAAAACGCGTAAAAGCGGAAAAAGCATAAAAAGTAAGTGCACATGTATGCGTTTGAAGGGCCCATGGCAAGGGTGTAAGTTTGAGTTGCTTCATTTTATGCGCCATCTACGTAGTTAGAAGCTACCTACCTACATCTCTGCAGTTGTATGTGGAGATACATACTTAAATATTTCATACATATGTAGGTGTTTCCTTTTTCTGGCACATTTCCTTTTCGACGTTTCCCGCCTTCAACTTGCATACATCCAATTTATGTTTTTCCTTGCTGTCCTTCAGGCAATTCTCTCCTCATTTATTTGCTTAGCCGAATGCCATTTACGTTGGTAATGGTGTTGTTGGTGTTTTGTATGTAGTTGTAGCAGTGGTTGCGGATGTTGTTGATTTTGAAGTCAGCAGGCCCTGCATTAATGTGCAACTACATAGCTGGCTTAACATCAGGGCGCAATGCATAGCGTGAAAAAAGAAACAAAAGATAAAAGCTTGGGGAAAGCAAAAAATAATTTGCGAACTGATAAGATAAAAAATAATAATAGTGAATTGATTAAAATGAAGTAAATTTATGTTAAATTATGTATCAAATGACATATATATATATCATCAATCATATTATGCTCCGCTTTGCATAGAGTTTTTTTTCATTTTGGAGCTAAACTCTCCTACATAGCTTTTTTTGATACAATATAAATTTCATAAGCTTCCAAAATAGCCATATGTATATTCGGGCCAAAAAAATGCTAAAAAATTAGTTTTCAAACAGCGAGAAATTAAAAAGGACTCAACCGATGAGAGCATTTTTTTAACCATGAAGTGCTTACAATTATTCTGCTTCAATCAAATTAATCACCTACTTCCCATTACTATTAAAATTGTGAAAATAATAGGGACATTTAAAAAAAAACTGCTGCTTATGTGGGCGAAAATTCCATTAAGCGTGAAATAAGCAGGCAAAGCTAAGTTGAAAAATGTACGCTTTAACATTTCTATATCAGCAGATTTGTTTTCGAGTTGCTCACTATCCTTTCGTATAGGGGATCACTGGCGGGAAGCCATAGATACATTAAACGGTGCTACAAAAAAAAAAAATCGAGCTCTTCAAGTGATATAGTGCACGTTTTAGGTCAAGACCAGTACAACACAAAACTGTGTTTAGAAAATTCAAAACACCCTCAAATTTTTTATTTATAGTGAAAAACCCGATTTATGGTGTTTTTGATGAAGTTAAATTCATAACTAACGCATTTTCAACCGATTTTTTATTTCAATATAGTCTTGGGAAGGGGAGTGTACGTGCGATATGAATGTATATAATTCTAAGATTGAGCGATTGACATTCAAAAGAAATTTTCAATAACAAGCTCTGATTTGTGCAATTTTTCCACGTCTTTTTCACATTTTTAAACTCCAATAAAATGTGTTAGAAATAAGCTATTTTTCATCTTCATACATTGAAAACTGTAAAAGTTACGGTTCTTTTCAAAAAGGTTTTTCCACATTTTTAAAAACCAGCTGAACCGACACTGCGAGAGAGTACCGCATGACCGATAGTGCTTTACTGCTCATTGTGGCTAATTTTGAAAGACAGCAATAAGTTTACATAACTATGAATACATCTAACATATCAAAACTCATTATAACCCAAGCTTACCTAATCCAAACTGACCAACGGAAGCTTGCATGACACAGCAGAACCGTTTGCAATTCGCTGGTAAGCATGTACAATTTAATGAGTGTGAAAAATCATCACTCTTGAATGATCAATCCCTATTAGAACTTAGCATAAGTGCATCTAACCTAACCTTACCTAAGTGTACTAAGTAAATAAAGGGTGGTTAAATTTTAAGGGCCGATGTTGATAATAACAAAACATTTAAAAATTTTTTTGGAAATGTTCGTCATAGACATATACGTATGAAATAAAACGAGAATTTAAGCAGAAAACAAAAAAAAAAATTTTTAGTCAAAAAAATTAAAAATATTGTTCGAAACTTTCGTCATAAATATTTTCTCATAAATGTCTTTGAGAGAAAATTTAAAAGGTTTTTTTTTACTTTCGGTCATATTATAGATATCAAATGAAAGAAGAATATAGGAAGAATTCAAAATCATTTTGCTTCATCCTTAAAATACTTCACAAAAAATGTAAAAATGTTTTTTGAAACTCTTGTCATAGATAGAACTGCAGGAGAATTAAAAAAAAAATTTTTCTGTCATAAAAATCCTTAAAAAAAAAATTAAAATATTAAAAAAAAATTAAAAATATTTTTGAAAAACAAATCTAAAAGTATTTTGAAAAGTACTTAGGTTTTAAAAAATACGAGTCTTAGAAATAAATTTAACAGCTCTTTTCTGTTGTTCTAAACGAAAAACATTCCGCAGGCTGAGCCGTGACTAGCAACTAAAATCTCGTATTAAAAAACATTAAAATTATTATGTGAAAAACCTTAAAACTATCAATATAACTTGTTTTTAATACCACTTTTTATTTGTTTATATTTGTATTCATTCGAAAAAGCGAAATTGACCGTCTCTGCTGCTGCTCACAGACCATCCACAAATAATCTGCAATCCTTTAGGCCCGCTGCTGCTGTCATAAATCTTCGACAAGTGTCATTTGCCATTTGACGCCAAACGTTTATGGCGTTTAAAATTTGCGATATGCATCTGGGCAGAAAACCCTTTCAGACACAAGCGGCTTACGTTAGTGTTATTGTTATTGTTCTAGTTGCTTGCACTGAATGCACGCAATTGTTATTGTGATTGTTGCTTTGCTTTTCATTGTAAGCATTTGTTGCCCTGGCTCATTGTTGTTTATCATTGAATTAGGGATGAGCCAGTTGCTTTTGCAGTTGCCAGATACATTGTTGTTCTTGCCCTTGCATTGTGCCGTATATCAGTTGGGAATATATCCTACAATGTAGCGTCGCTTGGTGCTGACAACACTGCCGACAAAGTCAATCGCACGATTTGGCTTGCATGCTTTGTTGTCGGACCACAGCAAAACGGTAAATATGTGTGGATATGGAAATATGTATGCACACATACATACGTCACAATTACAAAATTGCAGTTAGATACGAGGGTGGCTGATAAGTTGGCGGTGTAAGTATTTAATAAATGAAAAGTGTGGCTAGATTTTTGCTTTTTGTTTAAATGAAATCGGTTGTTTTTCACATTTTAAGGCATTGGGAAATTTGTTTCTAGATTTCTATTCAAAATTATTTCCTTGCACTGGCGTTCACAATTATTTGTTCTCGTTACAGCCTTTATAATTTTGAAAAAATAAAAATATCAATGAGAGCCAGATTAAGGCTATAGAATTCGTTGTTAATGTTTGTGAATCCCGTAACTAAATTGAGTATATCAGTATATAAGTGTATAAGTATGGAAGTATGTAATTATATAAGCATATGGGTATACAAGTATAAAAGTATATAAGTAAATAAGTATATAAGTATAAATTGATATAAGTATAGTATATATGTATATAAGTATATAAGTATCTAAGTATGTAAGTACATAAGAACATACGTTTATAAGCATATAAGTATATAAGGATAAAAGTATATAAGTATATAAGTATACAAGCATATTAGTATATAGGTATGTATAAAAGTATCTAAGTATATAAGTATAAAAGTATATAAGTATATAAGTTTATAAGCATCTAAGTATATAAGTACATAAGTATATATGTATATAAGTATATAAGTAGATAAGTATATAAGTATATAAGTATCTAAGTATGTAAGTATAAAAGTATATAAGTATGGATGTATAAAAGTTGTTTGTTATATTTTATTTATCTTAATTTTTATTATTTGACACTCCGCCCAAAGATGTAAATTCAAAAAGTAAAAATTTCTGACCGCTTTTCGGTGTATACATTCTTTCAAAAAAGTATCGAGAATTGTTCAATAAAACGCAAAATAATTGTAAACTCATCAAAATTATTTTGTCACCTTCAAAAGAGGCTCCATTCGAAGCAATACACAAATGCCAACGATAGTCCAGTCATCAAAGCACCTTTTAAACGCATTTGAAAAGATCTTCTTCAGCTCCTTCAGCGAATTTTCCTTAATGGCCTCTGTCAAAGCGGCGTCCGTGGAAAAGGAAAAAGTCTCAGGGGCATAAATCCTGTGGTTGTTCAATGGTATTTGTCGAGCTTTTGGCCAAAAAAGTGTTCTCAATATGAGCCCTGAGAGACGGTGCGTTATCATGGTGCCAGATCCATGAGTTTTCTTTCCACAAATCGGGCCGTTCCTATGCACATTCTCTCGCAAACGTCGCATGACTTCCAAATAATATTCCTTATTTACCGTAGAACCATCTAGAATGAATTCCGAGTGCAGAACATCACGATAATCACACCCATGACTTTAACTTTTGACCGTCTTTGACATGGTTGTTTGGGCTTCGGCTCATGTGAATAGCGCCCTGTGGGATTGCCGCCTGTTGATTGGCTTGCATATAAAACGCATATACCCACGTCTCGTCACTTGTTATGATGCGCTGGATAAACGTTAGGTCCGAATTAACTTGCTCAGCCACCTTCTTTCCATGAATCTTTTGAAAGAAATTCAACTCTCTTGGAACGAATCGAGCAGCCTCATGCATCGAGCGTCTCATGCCCAATTGATGGGGACAATGGCAATGAAGTTAATGCTCTCATGGTGACTCCGCAGTTTTATGGAAGTCGATTATGTTCCCCTTTCTGTTAGGCGAAATCAAATCCGTCTGAGGCAAACCTAATTTCTATCTGCTAATCGAAGCATTTCTGGAGCCCATGGTGGTTGGTGGCTCGCAACCGAGGTTGGATTGCAGGTAAGAAAAATTTGTCTATTATGAGTTGTTCTTCTCTGGTCAAAGTCACAACTTGAACATATAGAGACAATTGCAAAGGGGGGAAAGTGGACAGCGATTTATTCCTCGTTGTGGTTTTTGGAATTATCTGCAAAAAGTACCTTGTCATTATTCCAATTAACTTGAATGTAACGTTATTCTTCGCATTAACAAGCAAGATGACGAGCTGTAAATAATAATAAGTTTGCATCTGGAGTGTGCCTAATGGCCTACACTTCGACCTAAAAGATATCTTGTGCCCCCATTGGGGTGCCGTTGAATTTTTTCTTGTCGTTATTAAATAGAAACATAAATGGTGTCAAAGAGTGCTCAGAACTTGCCTTCATCGTAAAATATATATAATAATAAATATTGATTGGTGGGGGAAAAAAGTAACAAAAAAAAAATTTTTATTTTTAAGAATAATTTTTATTTTTTCTTATCTTAGATTAAATTTAAGGCAGTATTATTTACAAACTTTACTGCACGTATTGTAGAATATTTTCGCATTTTTAATTCATTTAATATATATTCAATACATACATACATATGAATTAAAATATTTTATAACAACTACAAATAAAGAAAAAACTACCTCGCTATTAAGATGAAAATCGAGTTGTATCACTTCTGGTACAAAGCCAAGTCAAAGGTTAATACCAACTTCATTCATGCACATGTTGAGAGCCATGATAATTGTAAATGTCAAAAGCATTTGTGTAATGCGAGATTAAGTGGCATGTATATGTACATACACATACACATACACATACACATACACACAAACACACAGATTTACACATACATTTATAGAAGCGCAAAATAAGAACACCTTCACGCTTCTGCACAATAATAGCGGCATGAACACCAATCAAAGTAAGCACACCAACAGCAGAGATGGCAGCAACAGCTAAACAACAACAGCTTCAATGACTGTTGACGAGCCGTAATGCTGCGTTGATGGCCATTACCGCAGCTGCGAGCAGAACAAAGCTTTCTACGCTCTTATCAATTTCACCGAACATCAGCCAGCAGCAGCTCCTTTGAACACGCAGCTCATTCCCGTCTTCTCAATGGTCTGCCTCGAACTGCTAATCAATTTCAATAATGCACGCTGCAAAAGCAAGTTGCCCTCTTATCGATAATGACAGCCGCAGCAGAAGCAACAACAACAATAACAACAATCAATGAAAACATGTGCATGCGTCTTCCCTAATCTGTCTCTGCGGGTTGCAAATTGCTGTGGGTTGTGGTCGATTGTCTTGAACTGTTGTTTATCACAACAATTTTCTAGTAGATTTTTTAAAGAGTAAAACTTCTATGAATTTTTTTTGATAAACTGACTCAATTCAGAAATTTTTTACACCGACATATCTAAATACTTTAAAGGGGTCTACTATATAATCTATACCTACGCCCTGTAGGGGCCATTTCGGAGATATCTGCCAATGAATTTTTCGTATAGCTAATATTCTTATCCGAATAGATAGAAAGGCTCCGGCTCTGAAAGAATTCGATGTGGTACCAGCTGGTAGTAGCAGAGGGAGAGGAAGGCGGAGAAGGACTTGGCTTCACTTGGTGGGTCCAACTGGCGCCGGTTAACACGAGAAAGAAACGACTGGCGCGCTTTGTTCAACTGTTATCGCGCCAATTAAGAAGAAGAAGAATTATATTTAAGGGGTCCCGTTGGTCTAGAACTCTCAAAAATAGATTTTTTCTGATATTTCGAAAGTACAAGCCTTAAAAAATACATCGTCAAATTTTCGGAAGGATATTCCCAGTATTTTCGATTCTACAGCCGTTTTAGCAGGTAGAGTCAGATTCGTCATGCGGCCACTCTCAAAACTGTAAACTCAATTATCTCAAAACTACTTTTTTCGGCCTGGTATTGTAAAATAAAAAGCAGTTCAGCATGCGTGCCAAATTTCTGCAGAGCATAACGATTATAAATTTGTAAGATATCATCGCGTAAGTAAACTTAAATAGAGTAAGAACCAGTCTTGTCCCCTGTGGAACTAGTTTGAAGTTGGTGCCAAACGAATGCTCCTGACTTTAATGTATAAAAGGACAAAAATGCTTGGACACTAGACATAGTTTTCATTCTGATTTATTTTCTTTTTGTAATTTCGTTTTTATTCTAAATTCTTATATTTCTATGCTTTTTTTAATCGATTTGCCGCAATAAAAATACTGAATTTGGGTGAATGCATGCGGAAGTAGGAAAGGTTTATTGACAGCAAAAAATGTAAGCGGGCGGCTATTCTACTCCAGCAGCACAATTGAAAAGCTTTTGCTTTGCATTATTACAGAATCGTAACTGGGTTGTGATTATGTGTCACAGGAGCTTGTATTCTCATCGATCAAGTTTGAAATGCCAACTGACTATTGACTAACTGAATAGTTAGAAGTCACAGGCAGCCATATCAGGCAACTACGGTGAGTGATTCAGGGTTTGATGGTTAAAATGCGATTTTTAGTCAAAAAATCAGTCACAAGAGTGAATCGATGAGATGGTGCATTATCATGCAATACGCATTGACGGTTGGGCCTTTGGTACGAACTCCTTGTGGACAATTCCCTTGAAATCGTAAAAACAAATGAGCATGGACTTGATTTTTGACTTCTCCAAACGTGATTTTTTGGGTGGTGGCTCATCTGGGGCCTTCTATTCGGCACTTTGACGCTTAGTTTCAAGTTAATGTTGAAAACACCATGTTTCATCATTAGTTACAATGTTGCAAAGGAAGTTCATGTCTTTTCTCCCCTCTGTAATGAGTTCTTTCAAATGTTGAATTCTGAGTAATTTTTGGTCCTCAGCTAACTTGTGGTTAATAAAACGTGCACAGACCTTTCGTAAGCCCAAATGTTCAGTTAAAATGCGATAAATCGATGTTTTGGAAATATTCAAATCCGATTGCTTGAATTTCAATGAAGATTTCGGTTTATTTTTGATATATTTACAAACAATTTTGATGGAGCTTTCGGTGATTACTGATTTTGGGCGGACTTTATGTTCATTGTCATTTATGTCCTCACAACTATCTCAGACACGTGTTAACCACTCATGAACTCTGGCACGAGATAAGCAATCATCGCCATAAACTTTTTTCATCAATTCAAATGTTTCGGTAAACGTTTTACCGATTTTAAAACAAAATTTGATATTAGCTCTTTGTTCGAAACTCATTTTTGTACCGATGACTCACAGATACTGACACTTTAGACGCAATAACTTCGCCTCCACTGAACCGAATGTCACTATGCGTTCACTAGAAGTTAGCTGGGGACATAACTTCCATTGCACTGACTCATTAAAAATATGGCGCTATCAAAAATATTTTTATGATACCAGTCTTGTCTATTTTGGACCTCATCTTGTAATGTTGGGTGAAGTGAAAAGTTCAATAGCACCTATTTTATGTATGGTGAAGAGTCGATTTCTCTTTTTGTATTAAAATGTTTTTGAAGAAAATATTATTTTTTATATAAATGTGACGCTTTACTGTTTTACAAGTATCATTAGACTTCTAAAACAAACTCTATAATGGGCACTTTTGTAAACATTTCTGTTAATACAAAAACACAATTGACGGATAATCGAGTTTAAAGCCATACATTCGCAGTTTTGAATTACTCAATATTAAAATTCTATTTCAAACTAGTAACATATACAGCTTTGAGAGTCATTGCGCTATGAAAAATTGCTCTAAATAAACATTCTTAAAGCTCCCCACTTTATTTTTAAGGCAAGAACTCATACGCACCCCTATGCTCACTTTAACCGAAGCTTGTGTAAAAATAGTTATAAAAATATATGTAAGTATGCCTGATTTTTACTTTAGATGTTCTACGAGTACAAATCTGCGCATTCAATCTATAAGCATCGATAACGGCCATTCAATCCCAATCTCTGCGAAAATGATAAAAGAAAATTTTAATTCCGCTAGCAATAAAAAAATGTATGACAGTAGTAGGAAATGCCAAACAAAATCACTGCTTTGTAAAGCGAAGCAAAGAAAAAAGATTTATAATTTCTGTGAAATATTAGTGAAAATCAAATAATCGCCCAATTCAATTTACAACACGCGCCGGTGGGCAAATATGTATGTAAGTGATAGATTTTACACTGCACTGCGAATACGTAAGTGAACTAAGTAAATTAGATGGCTGTCAAAAGTGAAATAGAAGAGCGGAAGTTATGAGGGAGACATAAAAAGCAAACGACATGGCCATTAAATGGGCAATCAATGTCGTTTTAGTTAACGGCTTTCACACTGCGGGCAAATCGAATTTCGTACAGAATGTGAATAGATAATAGAAAATATAATACATCGTTAAAAATAGCAAAAATGCTTGGCATTGTTTTCTTACGAAAAGAATAGTATAAATATAAAAATTAATTTTTATTAAAAAGAAGTTCGCAAGTGTGTTTAATTTAGTGGTTAGCTCGTATTTATATCACTTTAAGTTATGCATAGACTTGGTATATTGAATTGCGATATTCTGAGTATGGATAAAGTTCATGATCTTCTTCTTCCGGATATCTTAAGATTCATCAATGAATGCAAGAGATTTGGTAATTTATCCGTCTTACCGCCCCCTTTTTATCTTTTCTATCTCTCTATTCTTTTTACTGAAATCTATCCGGGTGTAGTGCAATGGTCTCCTGATTGAGTGCTTGGACTTGTCCAAGCCCCACAAATCCAATCTAGGCATTGACACTTACTTCTTTTGCACATGCCT
>JAYXIM010003642.1:0-27067 GCA_037575425.1 Anastrepha fraterculus
TTATATATTTACTGCTATAAATCAGCCAAAAAATTCGCTAATTTTCTTTCTTTTTCATTAAATCACAAATTTAATGTCTTCAACTTTGATTGAAAATAAAATGTAACTTAACAATTGAGAAGGCATCGACGAAAGGAAGTGCAAAACTAGCTTAAACGCATCCGATTCCTCAACTTCCAGTACCGAGAAGTGCAATTGAATTTTAATTATCCAAATTTACCAAATTACCAATTTTGCATGCAAAGCCTAATGGAATTGGCTATTTGTACTCTAATTTTATGCATCCCCAGTGTTATTTTTGTAATAGCCATTTAACTGCTTCTTAGGCGCAACAGCAACGCCTGTCTCTGCGCGAATTACATGTCACTCATACGCCACAAGTGCCAAGAAAGTCAAATATTTACACCTTCACATGGAAAAAAGTTTAGAATTCTACGAACTAAAACCTAGAAACCCAAATGGACGTCAAACTATTAGTTTTTGTTGTTAAAATTGCGGCACTAAATATCCGGTAGTAAATTTAAGAGTAAAAGGAAATAAAGAAAGTCAGGGTCAAATTTTATGCATTCATTGCATGCAGCAAACATTGGCCAAACAACATTAAGAAAATACGAAGGTGTGGGTTATTGGTGCGCCCATAAAAGCAGTCAATGCAAACATGTGTGAGTGTGTGTGAGTGAGCGTGAAGATTGTTTACACCAGAGAAATAATGAAATACAAACAAACCCCTTTTGAGTTTTCAATAACTGGCGAAATGTCTTCAATGGACAATCAATTTGTGGGTGGTAATGATGAAATTAAAATGTTTTTTTTTCACCCTTTTCTTTACAGCACATTTAGCAAAGGTACTTTATTAACTATTAGCTGATTGAAAATGAAATTGAAACCGCTATGCTTGTTTCTTTTTTTTTTGTTTTGAATGTCAAACGCTTTTATAGTCATTCACCTTCCTTTCGCTCTTAATTACAGGACAATTACAATGTGTTGCATATCGCGTCGATGTACTCGCGTGAGGATGTCGTCAAGCTGCTGCTGAATAAACGTGGAGTGGATCCGTACTCCACGGGTGGCGTAAGTATTCTTAAGAAACTAAAAAAAAAATGGCTTATATTAGAGCAGGTCAATTTGTATGGAGTAATTCTTCCCGGCATCGGTCAAGCAGATAGGAAGATAGAAATTAAAAAGCAAGCACTTTGTGTTCGAAGTAAAAAGGTTAAAGCCAAATTGTTAATTGTGAACAACTATGATTAGAGAAAATGTTAAATATTTATTATTTCTAAATTATTTGTACAATGAAATAAATATTCCACAAATATAATACAACTCGTGTGCATGAGCTACCCGGGGCAGGCTATTACACCTCATGGAATTTGGGATATACTGCTATACTTTGACTCTCTCCCAGCCTATCTTTAAGTATTCTGGTCGCCGTATGCGATGAAATGTTACAATCGCAGTTGCTGTTAACTTGTCGACGGTTTTTTTCACGATTTTCCTTATATTGATTTCTACCTTAGAGACAAATTCCTTTGAGGGCTCTTCTTCAGTAATCTCATTGATATTTCTTGAGTATATTCTGCCTTGAGTGACGATCAGACCGACGTGGTTTGTGATATTTACTGGACAGTGTCGACGTGCGTAGTTTTGAGAAAGGTCTGAGCAACTTTTCGGTTATTTACCTTATGCAGCAGATCACCGGATTTTAAAGGGGTTAGTTCTGTAAAGTCGCATGTCATCGCTTCGAGTCCTTTCTCAATTTGGAACACATTGTAGGAAGTTATAGGTCTACTGAGTTAGAAATAGCGGTGAATACTAGAAAACCTGGGACATGGTCACCATTATGGAGGGACTCTGGGAGCAGAGAAAAGTCAAATGGCCAATTTTTTTGTTTTTGAAAATCGGCGTGTCCAGATAATAGACACTTTAAACCTGTTGCTGCTAAGGGGATCGGCCCTATTTATCTTTGAGCGCGTGCGCCTTTTAAGCTCTGAGCGGGTACGCTCACTTACTAACTTGCTCAGTTTGTTGGTTTGTCTGTTACCCCTTTTGTTGGGATGCATTTACGTGAGGGTTTAAGGCTTTGCAAGAAAGTAAATTTTTGTCCTTTTTGAAATATGGAAAATTAACTGAGCAAAAAATGTTATGGTAGAGATTTCAAAGACTCAATGCCGTTGACGTTCACTGTTTTCTGAATTAAAGTAAAATTTTTGTATTATTTATATACAAAAACACTTACACAATCACTTTCCCTATTAAACAATTAAAATAATTTGCTTTGTAGCGCCAGCTTGAGGATTAATTCTTCGTATTCACTAAACATAGCTTCTTTACAAGTTTGGAGGGCTCGAAATTGACTTTAGAGATATGCTCTAATGGACTTTTTCCTTACAATTTTCTGTAGAATCCGAATCTACCAGAAACTATGTCGAAAAAAATTTAATCGCCCTAATGTATATTAGGATGGCTCAAAAAAAAAACTCGTCTATTAATTTATTTTTATAATTTGGGTTTTTTACACGTTTGTGGAGAGATATTAAATGATCTCTGACGATATGCAAATATTTTCTACAAAATATACGGAAAAGTGCATTTTTGCTATGCAAATTCAGTGGTAACTTTCAAAGCGCTGCTTTCGAAACGGCCAATTTTTTTTTATTTAAAAAAATGAGAAAAAAATGTTTTTCTTGCAAAAAAAAATAAAAAATATATTAAAAAATTTTTCTTCTTGCATAAAAAAAATATTAAAATTTTTTTTTATATCAAATAAAATGCCGAAGCGTAAAAAACCAAAAAAATTTTAAAAAACTTTAAAAAATGTTTTTTTTTACAAAAAAACTTAATCTTTGTTTAGTTAAAAAAATTAAAAAAAAGCTTAAAGATTTTTTTTTTATAAAAAACTTAAAGATGTTTTTTTTTATAAAAAACTTAAAGATTTTTTTTTTATAAAAAACTTTAAAATTTTTTGTATATCAAACAAAATACTGAAGCGTAAAAAACCAAAATTTGCATGGTCATATAAAGGGTATTTTTTTTCAATAGCTTGCAAACTTGAAATGAGTGTTGTTGTTGTTGTTGAAGTGGTGGACTATTTCTATTAAAATAATCTTAACTAGTGACTAGCGCTGTTTTACTACCACTGTTGTCGTGTGATGTTTGCTTTTTTTGTTTGAGTCAGGTCCATTTCGTGAGATCCAACTATAGCAGCAAGCTTTGTATCTCTACGCCTGAGATTTCAATAAATTGCTGTAGGAAAGGCTTACCGAAAGAGCGAAGTCTTTCTTTAGTTTGTAAAGAGTAGTGAAAAAGACTTTCTTTCACCCCTTCAGACAGCTTCTACAGATGGGATTGAAAGGAAGATTAAGTCTGGCTGCAAGATCCCTACCATCCTATGACCTATAAAGGTTGCAGTGATACGTGAAATACTTGGGCGAGAGCATCCTAACAGGTAATTCGTACTCTGGATGTTGTACGACGGCCATGTTTTTCTTTTTGTGGTGCACATAGTTAATTGCTTCGACCTTCTTTTGGCTAAAGCATATTAGTGTGAAGCAATGGAACAACATCAAGACGCACACCACTAATAGGAGGAGGGGCCCGGCCAAACACCCAAAAAGGGTGTACGCACCAATTGTATATATATATATATATATACATATATATATACATATATATATATATATATATAATGCATGTTTTTATTGTGTTGAATGGGGTAGCAACTGCCACCGCCTCAGTTATGTCTAGTGCCGAACCGTTTCTTGATAGCTTATCCACTATCTCAGTACCATCTATCGCTCATAAGCTATGACCGGGGACCCATATCAGAGTAATTTAAAGCCAATTACCCAGCAATTCTAGTTCCCCTCTACACTGTAAAACTAGTTTGGATAAAATAGAATTTGAATCTAAGGCATTGATAGCTGCTTGACTATCTGAAAAGATAACTACTTTTGTACCAATTTCTTTGTAGTATTTGAGTGATTTGCAAACTTCCCGGATTGCTAATAGTTCTGCCTGAAACACGCTGGCATAGTCAGGAAGTCGAATGGATTTGGGTAAGTTGAGCGGCTCCGACTCCGCACGTGCCATTCAGTCTTTCTTGAATTTAAGGTCGGGGATTGTGAAGTCTGATTTTGTTTTTGAACAGTGAGGGCCCCTGTAGGAGAGTCTCGCTGTGATCATACGATCTTGTTGTCCAGCTTTCTATATCCTGACTCTCACCGCGCTGTATGTGGAGATTGTGTTAGTACGTTAAGCGCTTCTGTAGGACTGATGCTAAGAGCTCCTGTGATTGAAATACACGCTGATCTTTGTTCCTTGTTTAGCTTGGTTTGCATGTATTTCTTTTCTATAGCGGGCCACCTGCCTAGTGCCGTGTATATTAGTATCAGACTTACAATGGTTGTGTAGGACCAATTGGATAGGTTTGGTTGAAGATCTCATTTCTTATCCAACATTCTCTTACACATGTAAAGTGCTATACTAGCTTTCTTCACTCTGTGTTCTATGTAAATTGAACCTCCAGCTGAGTTTGGAAAGTTTATCAATTGTGCTTGTTGGAATAGTGTAAGACTTTAATCTTATGAGATTAACGCTTGGTATCTTTGTTTTCTCAGTGAATAGCCTCAGTTCAGTTCTACTCGGGTTAACACTTAAACCACAGTCTGTGGCCTAATTGCTGAGAAGTCTCAGAGCTTCATCCAGGACCTCACTGATTATTGCTGAAAACATTGCTGACCCCATGACCACTATGTCATCCGCATACGCCACTGCCTTAACTTAAAATGATAATACCGGATATTTTCCAAGAGCTCGAGAAATTCAAACGATAATACAGCACAGTAATATTAATGAAATGAATTTCTTTTATTACAAGATATAGATAATTTCATCTAAATATAAAATGAGCGGCATATATCCGCCGTACAACTTTTTCCAATTAATCTGGCCGTATGGTGTCAATCGTGGCTTGAATATTGCAATGAACTGTTCTTGTTGGAACCAAATGTCGTCGGTGTTAAACTGATTAATTTTTGGAAACAAAAATTTAGTCAGCGTGACTCGATAGCATTCACCGTAATGGCAGCTCCTTTCTCAGTCGGAAGAAATAAGGACGATGATGCCTTGAAGCATGTAAAACGCACGTAGAATGAAAGAAGTGATCGATGGTGCCGCCACTGCTCTATGAGAATCACGAAGAGATTTTTTTTTCAAAGTAAATTTTCACAATTTTGAAGCATTGTTCTGGTATTAAACGATTCGTGACGACTTGCCAAACCTGAATAAAAATATCACCACAGTTCGCCATTCTCAACTGTCAAACCAAAGTTAGAGATGTTGTTAGTTCTCATGCAGCTAAAAAAACACCCGATACATAATATCCAGCAAAGTGCATTTAGTTTTCATATAAAATATATAAAAAAAGTAAAGTAATGGCGCGCTAAAAAATCACTGAAATTGCCACAATTTTCACGACCCTTCAAATGCTTATCTAAAACAGTGCGGATGTCAAGAAAACTTAGCCAATCTTAATTAAAATATTGGATGCACATACATGTATACACACATGCAAGTAATCACGTTGGAAATTCCTGCATGTTCACAACCATAAAGGTCAAGCCGCATTGCTGCACATGCGAAGTGGAACAGCAGCAGCTGACAGGTGGCGCAGCAAACAAAAGCAACTTTGCTCAAGAAGGCACACAGCTGCATGCAAGACCACTCGGCACTCACACGTGCACTTACACACCTACATATGCACATGCATATGAGACCAATATGTGACTACATGAAATTTCCTGTTGCGCGCCTGCTGTTCTCTGCTGCGCTTTCCAGCGCCTTCTAATACCAAAGTGGCGTGCAACTTTCACTTACTTGACCGCCACTCTCGCAATTGCCTAATTGCAGCAGCAATGGTGAAGGTCAACTGATTGTGATTACCTAAATATTGGCACGGATTTTGCACTTTGAAGAAAGAACAAACAATTTAGAAAATAGGCAGGCCTTTTATTAGGATGATTGATTTGTTACTTATACGCAATGCCGAACGTTTATGGGCGCAAGCGTTGGGCGGAATTGAAGGACGAATTTCGCGTAAGTGGAACACGAATAAATGTTTAAGTATTTAAGTGTGTTTACATGCTTTAATGCTGTTGCGAAAATGATTTTATTTAATATTTTTAATTTTTTTATTTTTTTATTCTAAATTTGCCAAATGAGATACTTTATCGGGCATAAATCGAATGGGTATATATTCTCAGCTATCAGCGCTTGTCACTACCACACTTAGGAGTCGTTGCAAGTTGTTACGAATCGTGAGATATTTACTTGGATTAGCGTTAACGCCCACAATTATCGTTTGCGCCGGATATTACTTGCCTCTGAATGTAGAAGCAATAAAAAAATAAGACAAAAAAAAATTTCAGAAAATAAACAAATTTTCGGTAACTAAGCAAAAATTCTTGTGGGCAACCACCAGCGACTGCTTTGGGGTGCAGTAATTTCAGCGAAGTACGAAATGCTTATACAGATTTGTAAAGTAATGGGAATAGTGCATTGTCTGTTGCTTCAAACAATGGCTGTACAACAACAACTACATATACATAGGTAGAAATATGTAAGCTTGAGCTATGCATTTGAAAATGGGTTGAACGTCATGAAATATCGGTAATATGTCATTCAAAAATACGCCTGTACGATTTTCAGCTTTTCCAACCACTTCTGCGGTGTTGATTGCTAACCAGTAAGAAATCGATATTTGTTGGTGGGAAAACTTTCGAAACTGAGTTTTAGTCTGAAGGAAGAAAAATTTATTTTTTTTACATTTCATATTTTTTTATATTTAATATTTTTTTATATTTTATTTTTTTTTATGTGTTATATTTTAAATTTTTTATATTTCATATTTTTGGTTTATATTTTATATTTTATATTTTATATTTTTTTATGTCTAATATTTTTTATATCTCATATTTTTGTCTCATTTTTTATATTATATATTTTTTATATTTTAAATTTTTTATATTTTTTATTTTTTATAATTTATAATTTTTTTTTTAATTTTACATATATATTTTATATTTTAAATTTTTTATATTTCATATTTTTTTATATTTTTTTTATTTCTTATACTTTATATTTTCCATTTTTTTATACTTCATATTTTTTTATATATTATATTTTTTTTAATTAATTTATTTTGTATATTTTTAAAATTTTTGTATGTATAATATTTTTTATATTTTATATTATATTTTTTTATACTTTATATTTTTTTTTAATGTTATATTTTCCATTTTTTAATTTTTTAGAATTTCCATTTCAAATATTTTCCATTTTTAACAGTGAAAATATAAATAAAAAAATAAATATCATGAAAATTGTCCAACTCTTTTTCCTCTTCATTTTAAAAACTTCATAGTTTTTTGTTTCGTGCACTGAAAATGGCGCTAAATTAATTTATTCACTAACCACAAGAATCTCGCGATTGAAAATCAAATTTCTTACCGAGTGGACGTGTTAGAAAAAGGCTCCGGTTGGAATCACGAAAAGTTCGGTCTATTAGCGCGCAAGTCACGTAAGGTTCGTCCCAAGCGTGCCGCTTTCGCGAGTGCTATCGCCTCGAAAAAAAATTTAATTGCTGCAATCGGGTTTTCAACACTTAATAGTGAAACGAAAACTTTTGAAAACTTTTTATTCGCTATTGCGCTATCTTCAACACAAAATCACTCAATTGCTGATAGGACAATAAATTTACTGCAAATCAGCTGTTTGCGCCACAAACCAACTGCAGGAACGAAAAAGTGCAATAACCCAACTATCCTGAACACAAACCCTCTTCAATAACACTTCACATTAAGGGTTGCCAGGTTCATAATAAAATAAAAAAATAAAAAAAACAGCAATAATAAATATATATCAACAAATTGAGGTATGTTTCATTCACCGCCTCCGGGAGGAAGCGCAGAAATCGAAAAAGTATCTGACCAAAAAATAGTAAATAGGCAGCTGCAAGAAAAATTAGAAAGAATTGAGCGAATATGTGATGAGCTTAGGGAAGAAAATGATCATTTGAAGCAACAAAATTTGCAATTACCAAATGAAAATATTAAATTGTGTAAAAGTCAAGAGCCAGCTCAAGTGCATCCAAAAATAATGGAAGAATTTCATACCGACGAAGAGGAATTAGCACGTGAAACTGATTGGATTCTTAAGAAAAGGCGCCCAAGCAAGAAGCGCAAAGCAGACACATCACCCGAAATTCTGCCATCTTTACCAATCTCCAAAACCGCACATCAAAACGAAATAAAATCTTTGCACATAAATTCGGCACCAAAGGAACGTCGACCACCACCAATAATGATAACAGGTGTGGTCAATTATCAGAAATTGTATAATGATATTAAAAACCAAGTAGAAAATGATGTTTCTATTAAACTTGAAAACAATAACGTTCACAAACTCAATCTAACTAACAGCTTGGATTATCGAAAAGTAACGTCGTTCTTAACTACGGCAAATATGCCGTGGCACTCCTATGAAAATAAACAAACAAGAGAAATTAAAGTTATAGTAAAGAACCTACATCACACATGTGACCCAGTATCTATAATATCAGATCTTAAAGAACAGTGGTTTGAAATAACAAATGCAATAAATAAACTAAAGTGGAAAACCAAAGAGCCATTAAACATGTTTATACTATCCTTTAAATGTGAGGAGGATATTAAAAAAAATTACGAAATTACAAAAATCTAGGGGTTTGATTGACAAAATTGAGCCTCTTAAGCTATCTAGAATGATATCCCAATGCAAAACTTGTCAATCTTTCGGCCACACAAAGAACTATTGTTGCAAGCCACCTCGATGCGTAAAATGTGCAGGCAAACATGCTACTGTTAGTTGCACGAAACCAGATACACAAATGCCCAAGTGCTGTAATTGTGGGCACAGCACAAACAAAAACATATGCAGATATTGCAAGAGAAAATATACCCAAATCTCGAAACAATGGAAACAATAGTAATGATACAATTTCCCAAATTCTTTCGCAAGAAACTTTTTATAAATCTCTGGAAAAACGTCGGGATCGACTTGAAAAGCTCGCAAATAAAAATTTATAAGAATGGAGAAATCACTTCGAATTATGACATGGAATGCGAACGGATTAACAAAACATTTGATCGAATTAGAACTAGTTCTTCAAATAGAAAAAGTAGATGTGTGCCTTATATCAGAAACTCACTTAACAACCCACACATACGCAAAGATGAAAAATTACAGCACTTATTATACAAATCACCCTTTAAACAACGCCAGAGGAGGAAGTGCAATTCTGGTTAAAAATAGTATACGACATATTAAAAAAGAAAAAGTTTGCCTTGAAGAATTTCACTCCACTAGCATAGCAATAAATTTCGAAACGAACGGAATATGATAAACTGCGGTATATAGTCCTCCACGACATAATATCAAATCAGAGCAGTATAAACAACTACTTCAAAAGCATATGGGGAGACTCATAATAGGAGGAGACTTCAATGCAAAACACGTTCATTGGGGCTCGAGACTCACAATAACTAAAGGTCGTGAGCTCTATAAAGCTGCCAGAGAAACTGGCTGTGAATTTATCTCCACCGGCAAACCTACTTATTGGCCAACAGACCAAAATAAAACTCCAGATCTGATTGACTTCTTCATTGTAAGAAAAATTTGCAAAAAATCCTTGCTAGTATATGAAGGAACAGACCTTAATTCAGATCATTCACCCATATATTTAAAACTAAGTGAAGGCATTGAACTTAAACAACAAGCGCCTACTCTGAACAACACGTTTACTGATTGAGAGTATTTCAAATATACGCTTAATCAAAACGTTGAAAAACATAATACACTCTCGTCACATAATGAAATTGATGAAGTATTATTGCTTACCCAACAAATCCAAAATGCCGCATGGTATATCACACCAACTCAAACAGCAAAACAAGCTGGACTTCGTTATCCAAATGAAATATTTTCCCTTATCGCCGAAAAAAGAAAGTAAAGAAAAAAGTGGCAACGAACCCGACAACCATCGCTAAAAACTTTGTTAAATAAAATGACTCAACATTTAAGAGAAGAAATGAATAAACTAAAAAATGTATCCTTCAATCACTATATACAGGAACTAACAGCGGAAAAAAATACTGACTACTCCCTATGGAAATCTACAAAATACCTGAAAAGACCAACTATACAAAACCCTCCAATTAAAAAACCCAATGGCTTGTGGGCTAAGAGCGATATTGAAAAAACGGAAGTCTTTGCTGATCACTTAGGAAAAACATTTAAGCCTCATGAAGCACATCATGCACCATTGCTTACAAATATTCATCAAGCAGAAAACCAGTTCTGTTTGTCTTCGCCTGCAGAGATAAAGCGTGAAATAAATCTCCTGAAATCTAAAAAAGCACCCGGCTTCGATCTTATCACCGCTGAAACCTTAAATAATATTCCTCAGAAAACATTGATTAAGCTAACAAAAATTATAAATATATGCCTTAAGCTACAATATGTACCAACGTACTGGAACATTTCAGAGGTAATAATGATACCAAAACCTGGCAAAAGTCCTCAAGAAGTGTCATCATACCGTCCGATCTCCTTGCTACCTTTAATGTCCAAACTACTCGAAAAAATAATTCTGCAGCGGTTAAAGCCTTTGATTGAAAACAAACGCCTTATTCCTACGCACCAGTTCGGATTTCGAGCAAAGCACTCAACAATCGAACAAGTGCATAGGATCACAAATGTGATAGAAGAAGCAATCGAAAAGAAAAAAGTGTGCTCTTCCATATTTCTCGATATTGCTCAGGCCTTCGACGAAGTATGGCATGACGGACTACTCCATAAAATTAAAACTTGCTTCCAAGAGAGTTTTCGGACCTATTTACTTCGTATCTAAATAACAGATATTTCAGGATCAAGTGCGATAGCTCTTATTCAAGCCTAAAGCGAATTAAAGCCGGGGTTCCACAAGGCAGTATCCTTGGCCCTATACTTTACGTGCTTTTCACATCTGACCTACCGGTCTCTGAGACTACCACTATAGCTACCTTTGCTGACGATACGTGCATTTTAGCAATTGGAGACGATGAGACACAGTCCTCTCGCAAACTTCAAGAAGATGTTTACAAAATCACCGAATGGACTACAAAGTGGCGTATGAAACTTAATGAAGCCAAGTCACTTCATGTGGATTTTACAGACAAAAAAATTCAATATCATCCTGTATATATTTCTGGCACGAAAATTCCTTACTCCAATGCGGCGAAGTACTTAGGGATGACGCTTGATGCCAAAGATGCTGGAAAGAGCACGTTAAAATAAAACACGTGGAATTAAACTTCAAAATGCAAAAATTAAACTGGCTTACTGAGAGGAGGTCTCCTCTTTCCAAACAAAACAAACTTTTAATTTATAAACAAGTATTTAAACCTGTGTGGACTTATGGTATACAGCTATGGGACTGTGCCAAACAAATTCATATCGAAAAAATACAACGATTTCAAAACAAGTTTCTAAAGAACGCAGTAAACGCCCCATAGTATGTGAGGAACACTGATTTACATCGTGACCTCCAGATGTCATTAGTATCAGAAGTTGTCAAACATTACGCTGTAGCTCATGCCGAAATGCTGGAAAAACATACCAACCCGGAGGCTCGGCGACTTGCCAATTTAGATGGCCAATGCCGGAGACTTAAACGAAAAAAACCAAGTGATCTTGTTCCAGAATTTTTGAGGACTGACAAATATATGTAAATTTCTGTCAGCTGTCTTCCAGTTATACCTATACGTATTTCCTGTAAATACTGTCGAATTCAATAAAATAATATTACTTGATAGTTGTGAACTAGGTGTAATAGAATGAAATGTATTTAAATATTTATAACGTTTCAATAAAAAAAAAAAAAAATTCACTTACCGCAAGAATCTCGTATTCACAACCTTCACCGGCACCTTTTTAACACGTTGACTGCCGCGCCGGCACCCATTGCCCGGCGCATGGCTTTTCAATGGCGCCGCGCCGGGCAATGGGTGCCGGCGCATTGATTTCATATAGTATTAAAAATGAAGTATTTCAATAATATACATCAAATACGTGTATTATGTATATGTATATAAAAAAATAAATAAACTATATGGCTGTTTTTATTTGATGGATGGTATTAAAACAAGAAATACACATATGTGATGCACACTTGCGGCGCTGTGTGATAACCAGCAAATTTCGCTCGGCAGTCAACGTGTTAATAGGCTTATAAAAGTTTAGCAAAGAACAGGAAATTTCTATTCGAGTTACATATTTTCAATGAAGTTCAAATTATTACTTTTCGCTCCAATAGTCGAGAAAGTTACAAACTTTCACTCTACTTTTTGATCATTTTCTTGAACTAACATTTAATGTGGCAGAAACTTTTCTCCGTAGTTTAAATTCCAACTGGGCTAATACCAAATATCTCCTATAAAACTTTGTATTTGTTGATTTTTTAGTGTTAGTTTTTCAAGTGAGAATATTAAAAGTTGTTAGCGTTTGAATACTCGAGTGAAGGTACAGTAATCACTTTATAGTAGGGAACGTCGGCTGTTGTAAAATCACGCACGCAATTTTTTTATGGTTTGAGGAGATCCATCATTTTCGTGGTGGTGTCGTCTTTAATAGCTTTTAACTACTTAAACCGGAGGCCACCACAATTTGAGATGTGCAAAGAGAATAAATTAGCTGAAGCCATACTAAGGAAATCGGTGGGATGGAAATTATGGTCAAGATTTTTGATAAATCGTCGATCGAATGATTCGGCTTTAAAAACCAAAATATTTTTTTGGCTTGAGGGAGTTTTAATTCCTCAACAGTCTAAAAAATTCAATATGATTTGAATGAGCGCTGCCTAAATCAATGGGCTATGGTAACTAGGACTTTCGTCTTTAAATATTACTAACGCGCGGCTTATTCAATATCATCATGCGATAGTAAAATTTATGGAGGAAAAATATGATTATGAAATATAGAAGAATGTACGTAAAACTATAGATCTTAAGTAGTTATGCTGCATATCCAGTTTTTTGCATTTTCCTAACAGGCTGAATGTGAACTCACTGTTCCTCGGGCTACTCTAAGTTGAGTTTTAAAGCATTCGAGGAGTATTAAGTTCTCTAAAATGAAGCCTGCTCTTAAATTCACCAGTGACCACAAAATGTGACGGAAAATCTTCGCTCGTTTTAATGTAAATCGTGGAATCTGGTAGTCTAAAATAAATAAAACAGCTTTTCAAAAATTTATAAGATTTCTAAAGTATACAAATTTTATTTTTAAGATTATCTCTTCTGATGAAAAGAAATTTAACTTAGATGGTTCGGATGGGTGTAGTAAGTATTGGAGAGATTTGCGTTCAGAACCAAGATATTTTTCGAAAAGAAATGTTGGCGGTGGATCTCTGATGGTTACTCAAAGAATTATCCAAGAACTCCGTCAAGCGAAAATGCTTATACGATTTTTTATCTACACCAGGAAAGGCATCAGCAGACATCAGGAAAATAATAGTTTTTCTGAGAGATTTTTTTTGTCGGGACAACTAGCAAGTGCAGCACTCAGACATTAATTAAGTCCATTGGACTACACTTGGATTCCCTTTTAGTTTTCTTTAAATCTACTCCATCTCCGAAGAAATCTGAGTAGATCTTGTGGTGCCAAGGAGCCAAGGTGGTAGCTTCTTAAGACATCAGTGCCAAAGACCTCAAACCTGATTCAAACGAAGGCGGCGCAGATGCACAGGAAGTGGTCCGCCGTCTCATCCTCCTCTTCACAAGCTGGGTAGAGTACGCTGTCTGAGATGCCTACCTTTTTCATGTGCGTCGCCCACAGAAAGTGGCCCGTCATCAAACCAACCAGCCGTCTGCACTCCCTTCTGCTTAATGGCAGTCGATCGGACATGACAGGTTACATCAGTTTAGTCCATCTGTAGCCTCTCTCAGCCTACCAAGCTTGCTTGTGGGTTGTAGTAATCCATTTGCTAACCGTGGCTTTGATGACTGCAGAAGGGAGGCCAACTTTTTTGGCCCAGAGCCCATCCTAGCTAAGGAGTCACTTTTACTTAAATTACCATTCCTCGAAAATTCACCAAAAATTCGGAATGAAACAGAATATAGACTGTGTCTGGAGGATGATGAAACCACCGAGCATATCTTGTGCAACTGTATTGCCTCGGCAAAGACAAGACTGCACATTAGGCCGGGTCGATTTGTGGGGAGGTAAAAAAATCGCCCATTGCTCTGTGAAAATCATATTCTAGGGATCAAAATAAGAAACTTTGCCGAAGGAAGCATACCTCTAAAACGAATTCTGATGCCTTTGAAACTTTAAAGTCCTTTAAAAAGTTTAATTATGGGAAATTGAAAAGCTGAGTGTGCAGGTTTATTATATGAAATTTCTATTTTTTCGTACATGCCACATTTTCTAGATAACAAAACAAGTTGACTTTTATGCCACAGTTCAGTGGTCGCCAGACCGAGCGACACAGTTGCGTGACTACCATTCGGCGCGATACGGACTAAAAGACCTTTTTTTTCTAATAGCAGCCGTTCTACGGCAGGCATCAGCAAACCTCCGCGTGCTTTTATGCTGATATGAAACAGCTGCAAAAAAAAAACGCATCTGACAATAAATTGAAGTTTTCCCTATTTGTGGAAAAAATCTGGACGCACACCACAAATTGGTGAAAAAGCTAAATTCTGGCACTTGAAAAAGTTTATATATTATATATGAATTTAATTACTTAGTTAAGTGGGTTAAGCATTTCCTAAGCAGACAAACATTCCACTCACTCACGTTTTATTGAACGAGGTACTACTGTAAGTCGATTTGGTTGTCGTAAATTATATTGAATGACATGTCTAACGTCTAACGGCACACCATACTACTACGATTTCCGTTTCCTTCCCGCTTTTTGCTTTTATTGTTTTTCTATTTAATTTTTCACTTTATTCACCATCAATTTTTACACCCGTAATCGAAGATATTCAAATAAATTTGAAGGCACTTGAATTTCCTTTCGGTGAGTGTTTCAATGTGGCAAGTAGTTGTAGTCGAGACCGTTAGTCGGAGAGGTTGCAACGCTTGGAAGAAATATTTGAACTACATTTGGGAAATTTGAATTTATATAAAAGATGGGCGTTTGGTTGAATTTTATTTAAAAAAATAATAAAATAAAAAATGAAAAAGTGGAGTTTTTTCAAATTAAAAAATGCTGCATAAAAAATAAAGATAAATAAATAATTGGCGCGTACATGTCTGTAAGGTGTTTATGTATGCAGTTTAAAATATTTCATTGAAGTCAGCGTGGAGTTAAAAAGTTGATAGCAAACTGCGACTGTACATTTGAAATTTGTGGGTAGGCGCAACTGAATACTTTCGAAGTCTCACTGCATAGAAGTCTTGCACGAAATTTATTACATTTTGAGGCAAAGCATGACAAGAGAGGAGTGCTGGTCATTTCCTACGTATTTATTTATTTATTTATTTATTTATTTATTAAATAAATTTTTTACTTATTTGCCTGCATGAAATATAATTTTAAATAATTATTTCACACAACTAAGGCAACTAGCAACAGAGGCTATCGACCTGCTCATGCAAGCGTGCAAAATTGTAAATTTTTTTAAAGGTTCATCTGCCAGTGTTAATTTTTATCATTGTATGGTTTACTAAGAGTATTGAAGTGTTTGAATATTGATTTTAAAATTTGAAATATTCTTTTACTACTTGCAGTCTCGCACACAAACTGCCGTGCATTTGGTCTCAAGTCGGCAAACGGGAACGGCAACGAATATTTTGCGAGCTTTATTGGCAGCGGCTGGGAAAGAAATTCGACTGAAAGTAGACGGTGTAAGTAAACAATTTGATGGGTAGAAAATATTTATTTAATTTTTTACTTATTTTTTTATTTATTTGTAAGCGTAATAATTATGAAAAGCCTATACAACAAGGCTCTAGAAAATATATTTATAACAGAAAATATATAAAATATTATAAAAAAATGTATAGAATATAATAGAAAATATGTTTTTGAAAATATTCATAAGGGGATGTAGATAAATTATACGTATGTCTATACAGTGGCGGTCGATATAATAGCAGCGTGACATATTAACAAGTTTTGACAATCTATTTAAAAAAAAAAATTTATGAAAATATAGTTGATACTCATGATGGAAAGAATAATGAGATGGCGGCCATCGTGGTGTCGTTACTTTGCGCTCAGCGAATTTGACAATGAGTTACGTGATTTTAGCTCCAGTATGGTCAGATTACCATTTTCGTAACTTGATTTAGCGTTTTTTTCTTTTTTGTCATTTAGTCTCGGAGTTTTAGTTCTTTCTTCATGACATTTTTCTAGCCTCTTCTAATTAAAATGTAATGTTTATAATTTTGTAAAATATACATTTTTTTAATAATTAGTTAAATAATTCACTCAGTTTTATTTATCTTTACTTTTTTTAACATCTGGTGGCATTGCCCGCGATTGCAGGTGTTGTTGCTGTTCTTCTGCTTTCAACAGTGAAATCTCTCTCTCGCTATTGCAGTGTTGCCTAGCTTTGGATATAAAAACGCACTAAAATGCCCATTTAAAAGAAATAAAATACCATATTTTTATTGAATTACTTAAAGAACTTTGTATGCGTGACAAATTGTCTTTAGAATGTGCGTTTTTTTTAAATAAATGTGTTATGCTTATGTACAATTTAATTTATGAGTTTTTTTGTTAAGCGAGACTCTTTTTTGCTATATTTGAGGTTATGTAACTAGATAAGGTACTCTTTTCGTAAAAATGTCAGTATGGTTTCTTTAGTATTTTCTGATATTTGGTGGTTTATTTTCACAATGAATACACCATTTGATGCCCTATGTCCCACTAAGAATTAATGGCCAGGAGAAACGATTACACCTCTATGATTTTTTTTTAACTTAAAGTTTCGGTAGCTTTAAATTAAAAAAAAAGGAACAAACACGAAACTTCAAAATTTTAGCATTTTGGGTATAAAAAAGCACTAAATTTATTGTGAAGAGCAAGTGGTTGGCAACACTGCACAACTCGGAAAAACGTAACGTCACGCACTCTTGATGGACGCAATCTTCTTTCTATTATTCTTGGTTGATACTACATAAAAAATCATAAAAATGAAAATTTAAAACATTGTATAAAATTAAAAAAAATTTCAAATCATTTCCTCAAACTTTTTAGTCACAATTTTTTTTAGCCCTTTAAATTTTACTACAAAAAATCAAAGTTTAAAACTTTGTACAAAATTTAAAAAAATTCTAAAAATTTTGAATAAGACTTCAAACTTTTTAGTCAGAATTTTTTTGAAAAATGCTGCATACGCAGTTTGGTAGCCCATTGAATTTTGCTTCAATATGGTAGAAGTTTGAAGTCGCCAAACATTCCTATTGATTTTTGACAATTTTTTTTCTTTTTTTTTAATGAGTTGTGCATTTGCTTCCAAGCAAATAATAAAAAAAATCCCAGCATTCATTGCTAGGACACTAATGCGTCTTAGCACTGAGTGCCCACCTTTTAGCAGTGAACCCTTAAAGCAAGCAAATTAGTACAAAGCATCGCTGGCAACAAAGGAATACATTTTAGTTGGGCCAAAATCCACAGCGAAAGGATGGGGAAATTTTTGGTCTTTCAGCCCACACCATTCCATTCCGCTCCATTCAATATATTCCCCCACTTTTACAGTCGTCATTATTGCCATTGCTTTTGTAACCATCTGCAAGCCGTGTCACTCCGTGTCAACGTAAACAAAAATGTTGTAAACGTGGCAGTAACGGAAATAGCAGCGCTGGCTTAAGCTAATAAACGAGTTACACCAACAATGGCCATATCACAACAAAGTCATTGGGGAGGTGGAGGAAAATTTGGGATACCCAAAATAATAAATGCGAAAGAGAGAATGCAAAATGCAAACAAAAAAGTTGGAACAGTTGAGAAACCAAACAGCGTAAAGGTAGAGCTTCAAAATACTAAGCAGCGGAAGGGCATAAAAGTGGCAGGAACCATAACAAACGGTAATAGTGAGGGATTCAGGCAACTAAATCGATGCAGAGAATTTAAAGAAGAAAAAAAAACGATAAGCAAAGCTTTGTGCTTCTAAAAGCCAAAGAAAACACACGCACACACACATGCACAGGCAGTGACAAGAATTTAGGAATGGCATGAATTGCATTGCAATAAATTAAAATTCAAATGTAAATCATTGCATACTTATAGGGACAGAGACAAATGAATGTACATTTGAGTTGGATAAAAGTGCAGCTTAGTGTAGCTTATGCGCGTTTCAATGTAATTAGCGCGATTATTATGAAAGGTAGTATAAAACAGTGTGAAGAAATGCACAGACGAGTTCCAACCAACTACCATTACCATCGATGCTAAGAACAAAATATCGCTAACTGCCATATATAGCCCTTCTCGACATCAAATTAAACGCGATCAATATGACCAATTAATTAACATCCACAAAAACCGATGGTTGGCCACTTCTATGCTAAGCTTGGAGTTCAAGGCTTATAAAGTACAATTCTATTATATTAACTGGCTTTCTTCGCCCCAATAGAAAGTTGCACAAATAAAAGTGATCCCTAAACCCGGAAAACAGCTCCGAAAAAGTGGAATATTAAGCACTGAGGCTTATTACGTCACACATTTCGGAGTCACTATTTCTCAAAAGAATGATGCCCATAATTAAAGACCGAAAACTAATCCCAAAACACCAATTCGGCTTCAGAAAGAAGCACAGTGCCATCGAACAAGTACACAGACTCGTAAATATTATTCACAAGGCGTTTGAGTAGAAGAATTATTGCATAGCCGCATTTCTGGATACATCTCAAATCTGCCAGTCCGTGTCTGGCATTACGGTTTACTTTCTAAAATAAACACTATTACAACTACATTATTATATCTTTATCAACCAAAAAATCGGCACTTCAACTCAATAATGTAATCGCACCCCAAAAAAATGTTACGAAATCGGCACTTCAACTCAATAATGTAATCGCACCCCAAAAAAATGTTACGAAATTGGTATGTACCTCGACAGCAAACTTACATGGAAAATATATATTTTCACTTATTATATTTCCATCATTATTCGCATTTCCACCATTTTCGTAGTGGATTTTAGTCAAGGATGATAGATTACCAAGTTTGACTGTCAGCTACAGTGAAAAATGAAATTGGGCGAGTAACTTCGGGTGCCACGTCATCAGGTACTCGGCAGCAGAATTATTCACGCTCATTTCAGACGTATTCACACACTCGTCCACTCAATCGTTCTTCAGACGGCAACGAATCTCCGCTTTTTCGTAAACAAATCGTTGACATAACCCCAGGGACGTTAGCCGATTAGCTGATTCTTTTAAATTCACTTAAAGGCGGTCTGATCTTGGCACCACATGCTTTTCACTATGGGTTTTAGTTATCTTTTTAAAGTTATCGAGAGAAATCGAACTAATTAGCGAAATGCACATTGTTTTGACCTGATATCAGCTGTTTGATTTCATCATTGTTTCTTTTTCTGTAAGATCCATCTGCTACCCCTTGAAATTGAAATTTGAAAAGGTCGAGCCAAGGAGCACCAGGAAATTTGGTGACTCCTTAAACACTCAGGCTAAAAAGCCCATTGTATTTAGAGCTCTGGAAAGGGGGTAGATAGTCAAGGAGGAAAGGAGAAAAGTATCAGAGAAAAAGATAGGAAAGAATAGAGACAGACATTGAAATAGTTAGTCCTGCGAGAATTTTCCAGGTTCTTTGGCAAATCTGTGAATATTCTCCAGTTTTAGATAACAAATATTTGTCATTCTCACGACATCCCTAGCAAAGACAGAACAGTCACAGAGAAAGTGCTCAGTGCTATCTGCCTCCTCCAAGCACGACAGGCACACCGGATCCTCAATGATTCCAATGGTGGTCATATGCTGACCCCATGGGCTGTGTCCTGTAATAATACCGACCATCAACCGAACGTCTTTCCTTCCAAGTTTTAGTGGAAAGTTTGACAGTTTTCTGTTCGGACTTGTCACAAAACACTTTGCAGTTCTGCAGCGTTCTAGACTGGACCATCGCTCTTTATGTAAATTGCATTTATAATCGCTGATCCAATTCATGATTCCATGAATTCCAAATCCTGATTTCGATCATTGGCTCTTGTCCCTTGGGGGGAGCCGCTGATCCACGGTTGGCAATTTCGTTTCCTTCAACACCGGAGTGTCCTGGAACCCATATAAGTACAAACCTGTTTTGTCTTGCGACAGAATTAAGTTACTTCTTACATTCTTGAACAATCTTTGAGGTTTGCTTCGTGTTCTCAGGGCCTTCAGTGCAGCCTGACTGTCACTGAAAACTCCAATCTGTTTCCCGCTCCATCTCCTCTCGAATATCCCCTTACTGGTCTATCCTTCTTAGGATTTTACGCTCAAAGCGGAGAAGGTAGTCCTTTACGCTATATGTCAGTACCCTTGTATCGCATCCATATGTTGCTACTGGTCTGATAAGGCTTACATCCAGGTATTTAAAACTCTTCACTATGTGAAAAACGTTCTATCGATCGACCGAATGATCCTGGTGCAAAAATCTTCCACAAATCTGGCTTTTCTCGACAAGTTCGCTTTCTCGAACTCTGCATAACGTCCAAACAACACCAAGTTGCCCACTAAATCGAATAAATTAATGTAAATTTAAATTTTCTACGAATAAAAGCGTCGACTTGTTAAAATGTGCTCCTTTTTTACTGCAACTGTAAATGTAAACTATTCTTAAGGTTGTCCGACTTTACACACAAACAAACGTACATATGTACGTACGCTACTTTTTGCTTTGACGCCCATCCACTTAGCAGTAAACTTGGCTCTATTTCAGCAAATAAGCTCATAAAAGCAGACACACTGTGCATAGTAGGCTTGTATGTGTGGCTGCACCATGAGTTTATGTGTTTGTAACAGCTTTGTCCGTTCTTCAATTTCTCCTTGGCACGCAAAATGTTTTGATTTTTTTTTCTTTGTAAGCGAATATGAAAGTGTCTGAGACAGCAACTTCGCGTCGGAGAAGTTTGCAAGTTGAACTCTTTATGAATGCAGCAAAACCGACATAGTTCGCGACATACATACGAGCACAAATCAACAGAGACTGACTACTTGCTCTGCTTAGTAGGTAAGTGCGCGTATGCTAATTGTTCCTCATGCATATGTATGTGTATGTAAGTATATGGTTCTGTAAATATCACCAGAATACAAGTCTGTCTTCGGCAACAATAAAAATGTTTAAAAAAGTATTATAGTTTCCAAGTAACAGTGACATAAACACGCACCTTTCAGCATTTCCGTAGACGCCATCGTAATGCGTTGAAATTGTAGCATACCTTAAGGCTGCAAACAAACACAGCAGGGGAAAACCGAATCAATCACAGGCGGAAATGCAAAGCGGGTGGCATAAATCGATGGCGAAACCATTGGGGAGAAATGGAAAAAAATGTTTAAAGAATTAAAGCGAACAATTGCATTAATGATTTTTTTGCTTAATTTACTTTGTTTCACCTCTTTTGATATACGAGTTCGATGTCTAAGTAGGGATATTTTCCCAAAATAATATTAGTTCAAAATTGTGGCGTTATTAACTGGCGGGAAAACAAATCAGAAGTCTTGCGACAGTGGTCAATCAAACATGCATTTTTCCTATGACTTTTTATGTACTAATAAAATTCCAGTGTGCTCGCAATAAATGTGTTGACCGATTTGCACTCATGGCAATGACTCTGAACAGTAATTGGAACCCGTAGGGTGCGGTGTTATAAAGTTCAAAATACATATATTCGAAAAAATCTTCAGAAAATATTTGAATGGCAAAGAAGTATTGAGAATTGATACATAATTACAGCAAAACAATCGTTGTTTTTAGGTTTTCCAATTCAGCAATGGCCCCCTTGTATCGATTACGTAAGAGTTGCCTTTGAAACTCCCTATCATATTTGTGCGTTCCTGCTACGGGCGTTGTCTTGCACGTCATCTGCCCACCTACTTAGTGGCCCACCGCGATTTCTGCTGCCCAAGTAGGATAAGAGAAAAAAAACATATAAAAGAATAGGAAGAAGAAAGAAGAAGAGAATAAGAAGAAGAATCATTGTTGTAGACGCTTCCTGCTCTTAATTGCATTTTTAAGTGTTTTCATTTTTTGTTTGAAAAAGAGTTTGTTTCTTTCAAAACTGGCCGTACCTCTTGACCGCTGGTATGTTCGCCTTGCTCTATTGCATTCTTCGCGAGCTGCGGAGATTTCTTCCGTCCACCAGTAAACGGGCTCTCTGTGGTATTTACTAGGCCTTGTTTTACTCATAGCTGCGTTACATGCTTTAGTGAGTTGCTTCATGACTTGATTAGACTTTTCAGCTGCATTTCCTGTAGGCGTAAAATTTGTCATCATTATATCTAATACCTCAGGGTCCAAAGCTCCAGCTCGGTATCTCACATCGCCGGTATCTCACATCAACAGCCAGAACGACGTCAGCCTAGAGATGAAACGAAGGATAATTCTTGCCAATAGGTGTTACTTTGGGCTCAGTAGGCAATTGAGAAGTGGATCCCTATCTGCTCTCTCTCTCGAAAAACGAAAACGACGCTGTACAAAAGCCTAACTAGCTCCGTCCTTGTATATGGCGTAGAAGCTTGGATGATGACAACAACTGATGAGAGAGCACTGGGAGCATTCGAGAGAAAAATTCTCCGAAAAGTCTTTAGTCCTCTTCTCGTAGGCGAGAAAGACTTTCGTATCCGATGCAATAGCGAGTTATATGAGCTGTACTGAGATGTGGACATAGTAAAGCGTATTAAAATACAGCGGCTGTGCTGGCTTGCCCATAGCTCGAGTATGAACGAAAGGGCTACGGCATGGCAGTCCTTTCAGAGGGAACCCACTGGTGGACGACGAGGAAGATGAAAACCTAATCTACGTTGGGGAGATCAAGTGAGGGCAAGTAGGCAGATGTACAATTTTACAAGATAGAACAACGCGTTCAAATTATTGAGACTAACTATGAAAATTGTCGATCTTTAAGAGCAACACTTCGCAAAGTTCGTGATTTTTTTGGTGAAACGATCATCCGAATGAGTCGACAATTCGAAGGTTGGTGAAACAATTTCAAGAAACTGGCTCAGCCGATGAATGAAAGAAGGACTGGCCAAAAAGTAGGCGTTGTATTGAGAATATTACTGCTGTAGCGCAAAGAATTGCTGAGCAGCCTTCAACGTGGATATCTGCACGTTCTGAACAAGTAGACTTGTAGAACTGTTCATGGTGGAAATTTATGCTATTCTCAGAACCGTATTTGGAATAAAAAAAATAGTGAAACTTGAAATAATCTAAATTTTTACGTATTTCATTTTAGAGTAGCATCTCGGTGCGCCTTTTGAAAGGCCCCTTATAATATGTTTACTTCTTTTAAGGCAAAGAATATATCACATATTTTCCTAATCAATTTTTCTTTGTTTTTCTTTTTTACAGAGAGGTAAAATTCCACTGCTGCTTGCAGTGGAATCTGGTAATCAGTCTATGGTTAGAGAGCTGCTTTCAGCTCAAACGTCGGACCAACTGAAGGTACATAAGAATATTTTTTTTTACTTTTTTTAATGCAAAGAAGCCTTTATATTCATAAATGCACGCCTAAGGAAGAGCAAAAACAACAGAGCCTTTATCAGTGCTTATAAGTCACTATGTCCATGAAATGTCAAATTGCGCATAGATTTACGACTTTGCTTCTATTATACACAAATGTCCATAAATCAATCACTGTAAGAGAGCTCTCATAACTTCGCAAAAAAGGCTGCGCTTGGTTCTAAGAATGGCAAGTCGAATCAACGCACAAATAAATATGACCGCCCGCCTTATGGTATTTATTGCAACGGCCCATGAAGCATTGCAGCAAAAAAGCGAAGCAACACACACGCAGTGCCGCCAGTGACATTGACGGCCGTTGCACGCCACAAACACGAAATGACTAGCGGCTAGAAGTCAGACATGCAGTTACATAGTCTGGCAGGCACTTTATTAAGCCATTGCGCCAGAAAGTATGCACCTCTTAGACGGCAGCACTCAAACTTTATAAAAGCTGTGGTGTTGAAAATTAAATTTTGCACCTGCAAATGCGTTGATTAAATTGCCAACGACGTGCAGTTAGTGGGTCATGGCAGTTCGACTGGCGGTCGCAGCGCTCCACGAAGCAGGCAAATTACTGCTCATGTGAGGAATTCCCCATGAACTAATTTTATGCGAAACTTTTTTCTTGGTTTTTTCGCTAGATTCAATTTACTCAGTGTGCTACGGAGTCACGCAAAAGCCGTTGAAGATGTTTGGTATACATAAAGGTTTCGAAGTGCCACGTGGCTCGCTGCTTCTGTATTGCAATCCTTTTTGTTGTTGGTTTTTTTTTTTTAATACATGAAAGGTTGTGAGGTGAAATGCAGTTTTTCTTTAAACTACAATTTCATAAAATCGCTTAAATTGTGACCAACGTCACTCAGGCCACGCTCAGAAGTGCTTAAGCCCACAACCTTGCAACCTCAGCCCTTTACCTTCACATTCAACTTGAGCGCCGCGCGATTTGCATAAATTTTCGAAACCAGGCACACAAAATATGCGACCCCGAATACCAATGAACAATCAATGACTCCCACCAATTAACACCACCGATAATTGCTTCCTCTGCTTTATCACTTCGTAGCACTAATCTGCATATTCTCCTTCACCTTTCACGTGCAGGCAACAACAGCTAATGGAGACACGGCCCTGCATTTGGCCGCCAGACGGCGGGATGTCGATATGGTACGCATTCTGGTCGATTACGGCACCAATGTCGACACCCAAAATGGCGAGGGTCAAACGCCATTGCATATAGCGGCCGCCGAAGGTGACGAGGCGTTACTCAAGTACTTCTATGGCGTGCGCGCTTCCGCGTCCATTGCGGACAATCAAGGTGGGTCACGTTCAGCTTATCGTTCGTTGCATTAGTGATTTAGTATTTTTTTCTCGTGTTTTGTATGCGCTGCTGACGTGCAGATCGTACACCGATGCATTTAGCAGCTGAGAATGGCCATGCGCACATCATTGAAATTTTGGCGGACAAATTCAAGGCGAGCATCTTCGAACGCACAAAGGATGGCAGCACGCTTATGCATATCGCCTCGCTGAATGGCCATGCTGAGTGCGCGACGATGCTCTTCAAGAAGGGCGTCTATCTACATATGCCAAATAAGAATGGCGCGCGCAGCATTCACACCGCGGCCGCTTATGGTCACACCGGCATCATCAATACGCTCTTGCAGAAAGGCGAGAAGGTCGATGTGACGACGAATGTGGGTATCGCTTGCATGCGCATAGGAAGAAAGAAAAATATTTAAAAAAAATTTCCATACTGCTTGTATTTGCAGGAGAACTACACCGCACTCCATATCGCCGTGGAGTCTGCGAAGCCGGCCGTCGTCGAAACATTGCTTGGCTTTGGCGCTGATGTCCATGTCCGTGGCGGCGCGATTCACGAAACGCCCCTGCATATTGCCGCACGAGTTAAGGATGGCGATCGTTGTGCCTTAATGCTCCTTAAGTCCGGAGCTAGTCCCAATTTAACTACCGATGATGGCCTGACGCCGGTGCATGTGGCCGCGCGAAACGGTAATCTGGCAACGCTGATACAACTCCTCGAAGACGGCGGCGATCCGCTATACAAATCCAATGTAAGTCCTATGCGCGTCTCAAACAAGCACTCTTTCACACATAAGATTCCCTTTTTGTTTTTGCAGACCGGCGAAACTTCACTGCATATGGCCTGCCGTTCATGCCACCCGGAAATCGTGCGCCATCTCATTGAGATGGTCAAGGAGAAGCACGGCCCCGACAAGGCTACCACCTACATTAATTCAGTCAACGATGATGGCGCCACCGCACTACACTACACATGCCAAATCACCAAGGAAGAGGTCAAGATTCCCGAGTCCGATAAGGAAATTGTCCGCATGCTATTAGAAAATGGCGCTGATGTGACGCTGCAAACGAAAACTGTGCTAGAGACTGCTTTTCATTATTGTGCCGTGGCTGGCAACAATGACGTCCTCATGGAGATGATCGCACACATGAATCCCACAGATATCCAGAAAGCCATGAACCGACAGACGTCGGTGGGCTGGACGCCGTTGCTTATCGCCTGTCACCGCGGGCACATGGAGCTGGTCAACAACCTTTTAGCGAATCATGCCAGAGTGGATGTGTTCGACACTGAGGGCCGATCCGCTCTCCATTTGGCTGCCGAACGAGGGTATCTGCACGTCTGCGACGCGCTGCTCACCAACAAGGCATTTATCAATTCGAAATCGCGAGTCGGTCGTACGGCGCTACATTTGGCTGCGATGAACGGCTTCACGCATCTGGTGAAGTTTCTCATCAAGGATCATAATGCTGTTATCGATATATTGACACTGCGTAAGCAAACGCCTCTCCATCTAGCCGCGGCTAGTGGACAGATGGAGGTATGTCAGCTTCTGCTCGAGCTTGGAGCTAACATAGACGCGACCGATGATTTGGGCCAGAAGCCCATACATGTCGCCGCGCAGAACAACTACTCTGAAGTGGCCAAATTATTTCTGCAACAACATCCGTCGCTGGTGAATGCCACCAGCAAGGATGGCAACACCTGCGCGCATATCGCTGCCATGCAGGGTTCGGTGAAAGTGATCGAGGAGCTAATGAAGTTCGATCGTTCTGGCGTGATCTCGGCTAGAAACAAATTGACTGATGCCACACCGCTACAGCTGGCGGCCGAGGGTGGACATGCGGACGTGGTGAAGGCGTTGGTACGTGCGGGCGCCTCATGCACAGACGAGAACAAAGCCGGCTTCACAGCGGTGCACTTAGCGGCACAGAACGGGCATGGCCAGGTATTGGATGCGTTGAAAAGTACCAACTCTTTGAGGATAACCAGCAAGAAAT
>JAYXIM010003652.1:0-29303 GCA_037575425.1 Anastrepha fraterculus
AAACAAAACATGTAAAAATGAACGCAAATATCTAAAGGACCCATGACGCCATTTTTGGCGTTCGAGCGCCTCTTCTTCGCCGTGTTTGGACAAACAACGACCGTGGACATCAATCCAATGCGCCACCTGCGTCCCGAATGGACCGAGGTGCTGTTCAAGTTCGTATTTGGCATCTATTTGCTTGTGTCTGTGGTTGTTCTTATTAATTTGCTCATTGCTATGATGTCGGATACTTATCAACGCATACAGGTTGGTATCGCATGCAATTTATTAATTGTAAGTTTTTTTGTTTCTGTTCTCTCTTCCTACATTTTACCACGTTTTAATTTGGAAAATAACAAATGCTTTACAACCTATGAAATAAATGTGATTGTAATGCCAACTGGAAAATTATATAAAAAAAAATTAAAAACAAACAAAAAAAAACATTTTATAAAAAATATTTAAAAAAACATTATAAAAAAAATATATAAACAAAAATTTATAAAAAAAATTTATAAAAAAAATTATAAAAAAATGATACAAAAAAATAAAAATAATTAAATTAATAAAAAAAATAATGATTAAAAAACAAAAAAATTAAATAATAAAAAAAATTATATACTAAAATTAAAAATAATTAAATTAATCAAAAAAATAATAATTAAAAAACAAAAAATTAAATAATAAAAATGCAAAAAAATTAAAAATAATTAAAATTAATGATAAAATAATAATTAAAAAATCAAAAATTAAAAAAAAAATATATATAAAAAAAATAAAAAATAATTAAATTAATGAAAAAAAAAATAATAATTAAAAAATAAAAAATTAAATAATAAAAAAAATAATAATAAAATAAATAATAAAATTAAAATTAAATAAAAAATTAAATGCAATAAAAAACCAATATGGACGCCATCAATGCTGTGATTTGCGCATTGTTGTTGATTTTTTTGTCATATTATTTATCATTATTCACCTCTTGTGCGCCACGTCCTGCCTATTGGCTCTTCGTTAATGTGCTTGCTTGTGTTTGCGCGGTACGTAGTGCGCATGCATCCGATTACCTCCTTTGAATTGCTCTTCTTCGCCGTATTCGGTCAGACGACAACCGAACAAACGCAAGTAGACAAAATACAAAACGTGGCCGAGCCCACTCAGCCGTACTGGGTGGAGTATCTGTTCAAAATAGTCTTCGGCATTTACATGCTGGTGTCGGTGGTTGTGTTGATCAACCTGTTGATTGCTATGATGTCTGACACCTACCAGCGGATCCAGGTAGTATTCCCTTTCTTTGCCGACTCGGTACATACATACAAACATATCTAATTATTCGTTTATGTTAACTAACGGTTTGAGAAAGTGTGGTAAATAAATAAAATTTCTGCTAAAGTAATTTTCATCAAGTCAGAGAACGAAAGCTTCCGGGGATATGGATGACATAATCGCATTTGTATGCTTTTGCATATTTTGAAGCAAAATTTTTATTTTTTCTAAGAAAACCTTTCGCTTGCAAACCTGTATTTCTAAAGCATTAGCTGTAAATATTAATGTGCCTAAAAATAACGAAAATAAAAGTGCACAGGCATATTAAAGTTTTTAGGTTAGAAAATGCGGAAGCTTTGTGCAAAAATGTTGAGATACTTAAAGCTTTTAAGCTCTAGCAGCTTCCAGGCGTGTACATATAAATAAGCGTGTGGCCTAGTAATGCCCAATGCGAATCAAATTAATTATAATGCTTATTTCCAGTTACCAAATACGAGTGCACATGCAGTTTAAAGTAACTCCATCATTTGCCCAGACTTGCAACTTCAGTTCACGAAAAATCAGTGTTAAGAGTGTTCGCAAAGGGGTCTTAAAGATACAATTAACGTGCGGTTGTTTCTTTACGATGACGAAGTGCTATTTCAAAAGCTTAGCTTTTCTTAGATTAGTGCTGTGTTAAGCTGTTGTTTTATTTTTTTATTAGAATAGAAGTTATTTTATGTGAAAATGCCTCTATGTGTTAGTCTAGTGAAAAGTAATGACATAGAAAATTTTGCTTTTAAAAATAAATGTCGAGCTTTTAGGCTTGCCAAACCGTAAAACGGCTGTGAGCTTTCAGTGTGAGGCTTTGTCTTAGAGCTAGCGGTTCAGTTAAGTGTATTGCTGCATAACTTCTGCATGTTTGATTGCATGGAAACAAATTTTGTGTTCAATTCGTTTCTTGTAAACTGTGAATTTCTAATATTGATTTACTTTCAATGAACGAAAACTATCGATGACATAGCTCTTCGAAAGCGTTCGTGCTGGATTGAAATCTTATTGCGTTACACAGTATATGCATATGAAAGTGCAGAAATATATTTCTAAGCAGATGAAAATTAATATTGTGAACGGCAGCTGGCAATAACATTTCAATTCTGTGGCTAATAGGCAATACCATTTAATTATGGAGAAAAATTTGGTAGCATAGCAATATTAGAAATGGTTTAAATTATGTTCAACGCTTGCAGGCCTTTATATGTATTATAATAAATTTTAATTTTTCAGCATTTTTATAAAACTTATAAAATTTTGTACTGCTTTAAAAATGAAATATTGCATATTTGTTCTTTATTTCTCCCATCTCTTCATCAACATTCACAACACATGAATTATTGTGCACATCTAACGGATTGCAACTCATCATTCCAAAAACATCATCCAATCATGCAAAAATATATGCTCACTTTTTGGAATGCATTGTGTTTTTGAAAAAACAAAACTAAAAATGCCTAATGGCTGCTTCGAGAAATATAGGCTCAATCGGATATTGAATGGAAATTCGGACTGTCCAAGCTTATACGCAATATGCATCGCACCACAACTGCGCCATCTCCGCTTAATTTAGTTACCACGTGGTTTATATGGATCGTCGAGAAGGTCAAGGTAAACAACAAGAGTGTAATAACAGCTGTTCTAGCGGGTCTATCCCCCACGAAAAAACAAAAAAAAAATTACTTGCAACACCAATTTTACCTAACACACAGAAATAGTTGACCTTTTCCCCAACCCATTTAAAACGAAATGGCAACAACTCATTTATTTTAGCTCGTTTAATACCTTTACGTACACATTTTATTTTAAACTTCTATTAAACACCTTTGTTTTTGTATTTAACTCTGTCAGCTCGCATTGGTCCCAGCCAATCTGCCTGTTGTACTCACCCACATGCACTCGATGTCACTCTCTAATATAGGGGCGGGCAGCAGAGGGCGTTGCATATACAAAGGCGCTCATATGAGCAAATTCAAAAATGAGAAAAAAATACTTCGATAGCGCATTCAGAAACAATTTTGTTCATTCAAGCATTTATTTATTAATTTAAGTCTATGATTCAATAACCTTAGAGGCTTCTTCTTCTTGATTGGCGCGATAACCAGTTTAACAAAGCGCGCCAGTCGTTTCTTTCGCGTGCTAACCGACGCCTGTTGGACACACCAAGTAAAACCAAGTCCTTCTCCACCTGGTCTTTCCAGCGCAGAAGAGACCTTTTCCTTTCTCCGTTACCACCAGCTGGTACCACATCGAATACTTTCAGAGTCGGAGCGTTTGGTCCATTCCGAAGATATGACCCAGCCTACGAAAGTGCTGGATCTTTATTCACTGCACTATGGATAGCTACAAAAATCTTCCGGAGAATCTTTCTTTCAAACAGTCCAAGGGACGCCTCATCGAATATTATCATCGTCCAAGCTTCTGCGCCATACGGGCATAATGAAAGCTTTATAAAGTGATAGTTTTGATCGTCGAGAGAGGACTTGTGGGCAAGAGAGATTCTCCGTTGAATTCCAAGGCAGACATTGTTTTTCTTTTTGTTACAAAACCGGCTGACACCCTTTGAATACATATGTATGTATGTATGTAAATCTATATTTTAATATTTTATACGTGAATTCCACATTCACTTTCACTTCATAATGAAATTCCCATAACATTAAAATTTTAATGCCAGTGGCTATATTAAGTATTTTTGATTTTTCATACAAAACTTTACATTTGCGCAAAGCCACATAAATTATTTGGTGGGAGAAGCAAAATGTTTACGCCTAACAGTATGCAATGCCCTTTATGTGTGCCTATCCCTATTTAAATACACTATACCCGGCACTATGTTGAGCACGATTTTTAGTAGATGTTTGTCTATTGCCGCCACTCATACTCATATGTGTTTGTTATTGTTGTTGTTGTCTCTTGTCCTCGCCTCCACTAACAACTGCCTGCCAACTGCCAACGCCACTGCGTTTGCGTTTGTACACTGCCGATCATCAACCACAATCCACCGTATCCCTCCATATATGCTCTATACGCCAACCTTATCGCATAGGCTCGTATGAAGAAAAAGAAGCGTCCAAGTCTGGTTCAGATGATGGGAATACGTCAGGCCAGCCCGCGCACAAAGGCTGGTGCCAAGTGGCTATCGAAAATCAAGAAAGGTAGGAAATGTATGTGTCGCTGCAACGCTGCTTTCCAATTTTAGTTCACCATACCAAATGCCACGCCCACTTCACAAGTAATCTGATTTAACTGTGAAGCTCGTGAAGTGAGCGTACGCTTTGAGCGAGTTTTGCAGCTACGCGTAGCGAAGTGATCCAAGGAGCTTAAAAACGGGTTGAGCTCATGGAAAGCTCACATGTAAATACTTATGCAGATTTTTCACTATAATAAATTAAAAAGTGAAGGAGGAAAACTTTTTTCCACTTTAACTATGACACAGATAATTGGCTCTCTAGCTTACGCTAGCTCAAAATTTCGCAACTCTTAACACCACAAAAAGCAATCAAACTCATTAAACTTTTTCGTCCCGCTTTTATGAAATGGAAAAAATATGTTACTCTACAACTTCCGCATTGCCAGTAGACTCGGTGGCTTTGTCCGTTGTACACCTTTCACCGCTTGGATCGCAGACGAGTTTCACGGCTGCTAATCAGAACCGGATTGAAAATGTGGCCGATTGGGAGGCGATTGCTAAAAAATATCGTGCGCTTGTCGGTGACGAGGAGGGTGGATCGATTAAGGATTCCGAAGCAGAGAGCGGCTCCGTCGAAGGTAGCGGTGGTGGTACGGGTGCGCCACCGCCGCCGGCACAGGTGGGAAATAATGTTGCAGCAGCGCAACCACAAGAACAATTGTTGCACGTGTAGAGAGAGCTATTTCCTCATTTAGAGAATAGAAAAAGCTTTTTTCATTTAAACAACTGCATTCATTGAGCGTTTGAAGCACATCCCATGGTTACATTTCCATCGAGTAGAATGTTGAGCCACACAAGCTTACGAAAGTCACTAGCAAACTAATCATAAATTATATTTCAGGTTTAAGTCAACAAGAAAATATAGTTGTAACTAACTGTTTTAAAAAGGAATGGGTTTTAGCGTTAATCAAAAAAATTTAACAATAAGTTTTAGATAGAAAAAAGTAAATCAAATAATAGAGAAATTTAATTGTAGTTAAAAGCCTTAAACACTTCCTAATTCGTCTACCTTAGATAGAATATGCAAATAAAGTGTCACAAAAAAAACTTTATTGCCGTTATGAAATTCTAAAAAACTACACAAACTGTAAATTAATTGTATGTAATGTATTTTAAGCCAGCAAAATAAAGTATTATGTAATAAGATTTAATAAACAACAAAGCAAAAATGTTTTCCAGTTGAGTATAAGATTATAAATAACGCTGTATTAAGGTTTTGCAGATAAGAAATTTACTTTTAATTAAAATTTAATCATGAAAATTTCATTTACACTTCCACGCGTTGCATAACTTTCTAAACTTAAGCAATACAATTTGTTTTAAACTCGGTAACTCGACACTTCGCAGGTGCCACCAATGGCAAAAAGAATCTCTGATTTCTTACTAATGCATCTAATATCGAGATTGTGGTTTTGATGTTTGTGGTTCTTTTTCTCACCCCGAACCCTCAGCTTCAGACTTTTCGTATTACGAACGCAAACAAGACCATTTGAGCCTTTTCATTCATATATGTATGTATGTTCGTGAGAGCGGCTCTGTCGAAGGTAGCGGTGGCGGTGCGGATGTGCCAGCGCCACTGCCATAATTGGAAAAATATTTTTTCAGCAGCAACATCATAGACTGGTTTAAATTATGTGTTAGGCCTACCCGCGAACAAAAGCTGGTGCAATGCTGTTTCGTTTTTAATCCACCTTACCAAAGTCAGACCCACTTCACAATTTGGCTCTCTATGTTACGATACCTCAACATTTCGCAACTCGCCACAACTCAAATAAGCAATTAAACTCATTACAATTCTTCATCCTACGTTTATGAAATGGAAAAATATGTTGGTCTACAACTGCCGGATTGTCAGTAGACTCGATGGCTTTGCCCGTCGTACACCTTTCACCGCTTGGATCGCAGACGAACTTTTCCTTTGTCAATCAGAATCGGATTGAAAATGTGACCGATTCGGAGGCGATCGCTAAGAAATATCGTGCGCTTGTCGGCGAAGAGTGTGGAGGTGCCATTAAAGGCTCAGAGGTAGAGAGCGGCTCCGTCAAAGATAACTCGGTGGCTCTGTCTGTCGTACATCTTTCACTTCTTGAGTCACAGACGAGTTTTACCGTTGCCAATCAGAATCGGATTGAAAATGTGCCCAACCGTGTACGACTCATGACGAAAACTTCATATCATATAATTATTCAAATGATGCATTAGGCCTACCAGCAAAACAAAAGCTGATGTCAAGTGGCTGTTGAAAATCAAGAATGGTAGGAAATTTAATTGTTGGGAGAAGTCCGACCCACTCTACAATTGCGCTCTCTAGCTTACGCTACCTTAAAATTTCGCAACTCACCACAACTCAAATAAGCAATTAATCTCATTACAATTTTTCATCCTGCGTTTATGAAATGGAAAAATATGTTGGTCTACAACTTTCGGATTGTCAATAGACTCAGTGGCTTTATCCGTCGTATACCTTGGGTCGCAGAAGAACTTTTATCGTTGCCAATTAGTCTTGGATTGAAAATGTGGTCGATTGGGAGGCGATCGCTAAAAAAATATCTTGCGCTTATGGGCGAAGAGTGCGTAGGTGCCATTAGATAGAGAGCGGCTCCGTCAAAGATAACTCGGTGGCTCGGTCTGTCGTACATCTTTCACCGCTTGGGCCACAAACGAGCTTTACCGTTGCCAATCAGAATAGTAATGCCAATGTGCCCCACCGTGGCTGAGTCATGACGAAAACTTCATATCATAGAATTATTCAAATGATGCATTAGGTCTACCAGCGAACAAAATCAACTTTACTGTTGCCAATCAGACTCGGATTGAAAATGTGGCCGATTGGGAGGCGATTGCTAAGAAATATCGCGCGCTTGTCGGCAAAAAGTGAAGATGTGGCGATTGCATAAAATGCGCTTGTCACAAGAGGGAGCCACAAAACGAATTGCGTCACTTATAAAGCGAGTTCATAGAATTTACCTATATGTAGAGACAGTTTTTTTCCTTAGCTAAAGCTATTTTTACTTCCTATAGTGACCTCATTAAAATTTTACAAGTTCAAGTGAACGGACAATGGTAGTTGCAACTAACCGTCTAAAGAAAGAATGGTTACATGTTTAATCAGAAATTTCCTCAAATTTTATACTTTGTTCTTATATACATATCTTCTCTACGAAGTTCAGGCCAGTTACCTTCTCTATGCAATTCCTCATTTTAAACTGCCACGTAAGTTTTGTTTTACTTGCGGGCGGTTTCACGATGGCCAATTAAGTGAAAATTTATTTTTGGAAGTTTTAATTATTATTATCCTGGCTGTTAGCCTATTGCACTTAATTTAGTTTAGTAATATTTAATTAAGATTTTGGAATTGTGTGTCAAGCACAGATTTTTAAATAAAATATTGGTATGTAATATACACATGAATATGTACATACATATATCAACTACCATAAGCAATTAAGCCATGTAATATTAAGGTTTTGAATTATTTAATAATTTAAAGAACTGCATGTAAAAATATTTGTTAATATGTAATTTTTAAGCCTAACACTATTTAAAGCAAACGTGTATCCAAATTCAGTTTTTGTACTATTATAATCATTTAAAATGTTATTGAAATAAATACATTAAGTATGTAACTGTTTGAAGAAAAGTCTGCCCTTTTACTTAACTGCATTAATTTTTGTTTTGGTACGAAGTTAGACAATTTATTTTAACACTAGCAAATATTCGGCACGAAGGACCATATCGACACACATCATCACAGCACCTGCACGTGGACGGCATTTGCAGAATAAATTCAGATTGGCGGCACCACAGCAACTAGTCGTGCGTCGTTCAAGCAGATGTAAGGGAAGAAAAAGAAATGAGCAAAAAAGTTATATGAAAATGAAAGTAAGTAGGCAAAGTATCCAAATAGTAATGTTAAATGTATAGTAATGTTTCCAAGCCTTTTACAAAAAAAAAAAAATTATTATAAACTCAGACTAAATTGCTTAGCATCGTACGAAGAAAGGTGAATACCGCACGGAAGACTTCATAATTTCTTTTGATTTCAGGTTACAAAACGTATCCTCTATTAAAACGCAATCAACTAATGTGCACGTATGCACGCCCTTTTTTGTAAATTATTTTGGCTGCCGTGGCAGTTATCAAAAATTTAAGTTTATAATAAAATATATTTTATAATAAAAGCGTTTACTTGCCTGTTTCTTTTCCACTTGAGATTATCGCTTATATTGCTTACAAAAATGCAAATATTTCTTGTCAACTTTTATGGCGTATTATATTGTATTTGTTGTTTTCATTTCAATTGCAAGACTTTGACTCAATTAATTCTATTCAAGTAACATAAATTTCCATACGTCCTTTTAATGTTCAATAAAGTATTTCGCAAAACTCAAAAAATTAAATAAGAACTGTAGAAGGCCGTCGACGATACCAGCCGAGTGACTGCTGCCCGGTAACCGCACGAGACTTGGCATACCGGCGAGTGTGGAAGTCAAACCACCAAATGCAATAACAAAATACATGTAAATTTAGTTTTTGTACTATTGATATCACCTTGTACGGATCCGCTTGGGGAAAGCTTTCTCACTCTTCCACTCATCTTGCTCTGTAGTTGTCGTTTCGGCAACTATAAAATCGGCAATTAAGGCAAAGTACTTTATTCTAACGCCTTAGGATACACTAAATTTTTTGTTTCCCAATCTATATATATAAAAATGAAATGATGTTCGTTTGTACGCATTTTTTTGGGCCGAAACGAGGCCAATTTTATTTGTTCTTTTTTCATATTATAGGGATCCACTAGGGGAAGGTTTTTAGCAAAAAAAAATTTCTTTTAAATATTTTCTTCATATAAAAAAAAGAAAAAATCAAAATATTGTACAAAACAAAACTTGCTCGATTCTTAGATTAAAGTAAGTTTCGAATCGACATTCATTTTATGTGTACAACTTTTTTTGAATTTTTCGTTATTGTATACAGAAATTTCAAATGATTCGAAAGAAAATTTTTTTTTTTTTATTTCTTCCATAAAATATTACACCTGTCGTTAGACAATAAGTAATTTGATTTACAAAAAGGTGGAATGAGAGTGATATTGAAGGGCCAATGCCCCCAAGCTCATTTAGAAGAAATATATACATACTATTTAAAAACAAGTGGTTAACAAACAATGACATATACGATTAGTTGACAATTGATTACAAGGATTTTGCAAGATCTGTTGGTGTTTGACGGTTAAGCCGACTTTGGGTAGATTTTTCTTTATTTGGTAGCCTTCTCATCATAGGACTTGTATGCGTTAATAGTCTATTTATGTGTCTTCTGCTAGCGCTTTGTATTGTTTCATCAATAGTATCGATGTCAAGGTCCAGATGAATATCTGCGTTAGGTATGTACCAAGGTGCATTAGTTAAGGTCCTAAGTATTTATGAAAATAATGTTTCAATTCAATTGAGCAATGCTTTCTTTGACCAATTCTATATGGAAATGAATGCGTTTGCAAACGATGTTTTCGGCTATGAACAAATGTTGGAATCGAATGAAAAAGGAAAGAAACGCGAAATGATAAAAAAAATTCTTGGAAAATTTAAAATGAATGGTGCTTCATTGGAAAAATTCAAAGGTAGATTAGATTTATTTTGTTTATTTCTCATTTTTTCAGAAGTACACCACACAACAACTCATTCCAACTCTGATTTTGAAATCCTGTTGGAATTGGTGATCGATAATTTTGTCACTATAATGGTCAATGGAAATTTGCGTGTATCAGACCCTGCATATTATTTACCATATCAACTTTTTATGGAACATATGGACCAAATGAACACAAAAAAATAATTTAGTTTTGTTTTGATTTTTTGCAACATTTTGGTTTTCAGTTAATACAATAAAAACAATACTGTTTTTTCGTGAACACAAAATTCTAAATTTATTACGTTGTTTGTTTAGAATTTTTTTAGAAAAAAAGTAAATTTTTTGGTTTTGAGGAAATTTGTTTATTGTTGCTATTTGTGAAAGCGTAGATATTTGTAAGTATTTGACTATAATACTAAAAGTTAATGGAATACCACTATGACACATAGAAAACATTTTTCAAAGGGGTGTTTTTCGAAAATTATAAAAAAAATTGTTTTCAAAAATTTTGAAGAAATAAAGTAAAATAAAAAAATTTCGAAAGCATGAAATTTTTTCAAAACCAAATTTTCCTCAAAAAGATAAAAGAAATTTCTTCGAAGAGGTGTTTTTCTAAAATTACAAAAAAAAAATTTTAAAAATTTTAAACAAATGAAATAAAATAAAACTTTTTCAAGGGTATGAAATTTTTTCAAAACAAAATTTTCTGAAAACCAAACAAAATTAAAAAGAAAATGGTGTTTTCAAAGCATTTCATATTTCACTATTAATAGAGAATACATTTTTTCGAGGGGGTGTTTTTCAAAGCGGAAAAAAATCTTTTTTAACAAATCAATTTAAACTTTTACAAAAGTATGAAATTTTTTCAAGAACAAAATTTCCTCAAAAACGTTAAATTAAAAAAAATAGTTTTTTCAAAATATTTAACTTTCAGCAATTAACTGAGAAGAAATTTGTTAGAGCGAAGTGTTTTTCAAAACTTCAAAAAACACTTTTTAACCAAAAAAAATAAACCTTTTTTCAAAAACAACAGGAATGATAACATTGCCTAACAATTTCTGCACTTTTGCACAGTCTAAAGAGGCATTGATACAGAGTCTATTTCCAAACATAGTTCAACATTACAAAAACCATGATTGACTCAGCGAAAGAGCAATTTTAGCTGGGAAAAATAAGGACGTCAATGATATAAATTCAGCTATTTTAGATCAAATACCTGGTGACATAGTTGCGTATAAGTCAATGCACACTTTTACTGATCAAGATGAGGCCGTAAATTATCCAACTGAATTCTTAAACTCACTCGATTTTCCAGGCTTACCACCTCATAATTTACGATTAAAAATTGGAGCATCGATTGTTATGCTGCGCAATAGTAATGTGCCCCGACTTTGCAACGGTACCAGACTCGCTGTGAAGAAGCTAATGGGTAACGTTATCGAAGCAACAATTTTGAAAGGGAAGTACAAAAGAGAAGACATTTTGATACCCTGAATTCCACTGATTCCGGCGGATTTACCATTCGATTTCAAACGTTTGCAGTTCCCTATTCGCCTTGCCTTCGCTATGAGAATTAATAAGGCGCAAGGACAGTCTCTACAAATGTGCGGTATTAATTTAGAATACCCAATTTTTTCTCATGGACAATTGTATGTAGCTTGCTCACGAGTTGGCAAACCATCGTCATTATTCACGCGAAAGATGAAAAAACCAAAAACGTTGTCTACCAAAAAGTGTTACAATAAAGTTCGAATGAAATTGTATCAAAGAATTTGCTTTGTTTCGTATTAATTTTATTCTCTTTCGGCAAATCATTGAATTTATCGTCTAGCGAAGCGGGCGAGGGTACGCTAGTCTTCTATAAAAATATGAGTACATTTTCTGATCTTCTTAGTCGAGTGCTGGCGACATACAACTGATTATGGTGTTGTATGTATGTTTATGTTTACCTTCCTTTTATGCAATAAATACTGCATCATTCCCATGTAAACCAGTTGCAACAGCAGAGTATCAACATTGATTTTCTTCTATTTATTTGGTAAAATTGTCGCAGTTTGTTTATCGATTTTTAAATTCTAGAGACCAAAAGCAAACACCAAATTCATTGCTTCTGTTGTTTTTGATTTAGTCATTGCACAGATCCATAACTAAAAACACTCTCAGCTGGTCGTCAAAAAATGTCTGAGATCACCTGATTTTGACAACATAAAACAATTAAAATAAATTTAAAAAACGATATTTATATACTTTAACCAGAGAATGTTAAAGATTTTATTTAAACATTGCCGATACTTTTTGATTATAGGACACATATGCGGTTTGCGGACAGAAAAATGTGATTCGTTGGAATTGTTCAAGAAATCTAACTCGCATTCAACTCGCGACTGTCGAACAGTTAGAAGACATATTTACATACACATAAGGGTGCTACATACGGAGCCGAGATTTATCAAATATTGGCAAATAATTCCACGCGAAAGAAGAACAGAATTATAACAAAAATTAAGATACAAATAGAGTAATTCAAATTAGAGTTAAAAGCGTGGGATGCTTGATATAGTAAATATTACAATCATTCTATTGGCAACTACCTATGTACAGAGGGTTATGAAAGTGAAGCAAAATGCATCCCACGCTTTTAACTCTAATTTGAATTACTCTATTTGTATCTTAATTTTTGTTATAATTCTGTTCTGAGGTAGTTGACTTTGACTGATCGTTCGATTTGCTATTACTTCATTATAGGTCCCTTTGTCATTAAAATTTATTTTCTACTTTTTAGTTCGATTAGCAATAAAAGCGTGTTTTTTAGTTTTTTTAAACTATTTTTTATTTTCTACTTTTTAGTTCGATTAGCAAAAAAGCGTGTTTTTTAGTTATTTTTTTTAAACTATTGTATTTTTTATTATGAATGAAAATTATTGTTATCATTGCAGTCAGTGAATTAATGATTCGATATATTCGTGTTATATTTAATTCCTTTCTTATCGACTGTGAGTCTAAAGCTATGCAGTTATCGGTCGTGATAAAGAAGTAATCGGGATGAAGAACTTATATCGTGGAGGGAGCCGGAGAAACTGATTTACAAGAATAAATAAAGATTTTTCATTTTACAACCAAATTCACCTTACTTTTTGCCCACAGTAAAAAAATTAAAATATTAATCCTGGCAATCCTAATAAGGATAATGGAAAACTTTTATCAAATTATTGCATTGTCATCGGTCCTTGATAGGTGTGCAAAATTTCAAGTCGATCAGATTTTTAGAAGCCATTGAAAATTAAGCTCAAAGATTCCGTTACATACATACATGCATACAACCCGACCTAATAAAAGTGTGTTAAAAAGGTCTGATTCGGACATTTTAATACTAAGATAAAATTTGGAAACAATTATTTTATGTTAACTGATAGTAGGCAAATAGTTAATTAGTCGATTACTTTTCTTATGTAGTTTTTCAATTGATAAAAAGTGCACAAAACATATGCATATATCTGCAAAGTTAGAAACTTACTCTGAAATCAGAGCATTTGAAGATGCCTGTAAATATTTCAAGCTTACTGTACATACAATGCTGTGCCAATGAATGTGCGCTGCGCCTATGAGTGCGTGCTGGATTTCTTGAGAAGTTTACCGTTTTATTTTGAGCTGTCGCTAGTGAGCATACATACACACAGCATATACATATGCGCATATGTATATAAATTCACAAATTTACATTTGCATATGTCATCTTCCTGTGCGCCTGGTAATGAAGCGTTTTCTATAGAGGATTTGTATTCAGTTGAAGGGATTCAACAAGCTTTTACAGATACCAGACAGACGGACATAACATATGGATATAATTTTGGATGATTTGGAAAAATTCAAATATATATGTAGGTCATATTAAAAAGCTACCTAACATTCTTTGCTTCTAATCACCAACAAATCCTTATCGACTGCTGCTAAATTTACATAATTCAGCCCCTTACTGTTAACTTTTGGTGAAAAATGTGGCAGTGGTGTACCACGCGCGCAAAAGAGTACCCCTGAAAATTCCATACGTTCCTGTCATTGAGACTTCTCTATACATTAACGTTCTCTGCAAATACTTTGCAAAATCAAGAATGATATAAAGAAGATTGCGCCCATCAGAGCGTACGTGACGTCACGTTTGCAGAGTTGTGCAGTATTGCCAACCATTAGCTCTTCGCAATAAATTTAGTGCTTTCTTATACCGAAAATGCGACAATTTTTAAGTTTGGTGTTTGTTTTTTTTTGTTTTTAATTTAAGGCTACCGAGACTTTAGGTTAAAAAAAAACTGTATTATTATACAAAAGAAGTTTAAAAAAGGCCACTCTGAGAAGATTTTAATGCTAATGAAAATTTTTTTACTCCTATAAAATTTGATAATTTGAAAGTGCAAATTTAATTTTTGGCTCCATTTAAGGCTATGCAAAAATATTAAATGCCCCGCTCTCAACTCTTCTTAAGATTGAAAACCTTTTTACACATTTTTAAAAGCCTTTGAATTTATTGAATGCGAATTAAGAGGTGTAATCGTTTCTTCCGGTCATCAATCCTTAGTGAGACATAGAGCATCAAGAGGTGTATTCATAGTAAAAATAAGCAACAAAATACCAGAAAATACTAAAGAAACCATACTGACATTTTTACAAAAAGAGTACCTTATCTAGTTACATAACTTCAAATATAGCAAAAAAGTCGTTCCCTTAATAAAAGAGTCTCGCTTAACAAAAAAAACTCATAAATTAAATTGTACATAAGCATAACACATTTATTTAAAAAAAAACGCACATTCTACAGACAATTTGTCACGCATACAAAGTTCTTTAAATAACACAATAAAAATGTCGTGTTTTATTTTCTTTAAATGGGCATTTAGTTCGTTTTTATATCCAAAGCTAGGCAACTCTGCAGTAGCGAGAGAGAGATTTGAGTGCCGAAAGCAGAAGAACACCAACAACACCGGCAATCGCGGGCAATGCCACCAGATGTTAAAAAAAAGTAAAGCTAAATAAAACTGAGTGAATTATTTAAATAATTATTAAAAAATGTATATTTTACAAAATTATAAACATTACATTTTAATTAGAACAACTAGAAAAATGTCATGAAGAAAGAACTAGAACTCCGAGACACAAAATAATAAAAATAACAAAAAAAAATGATAAATCAAGTTACGAAAATGGTAATCTGGCCATACTGGAGCTAAAATCACGTAACTAGTTGTCAAATTCGCTGAGCGCAAAGTAACGGGACCACGATGGGCGCCATCTCATTATTCTTTGCATCATGTTGCAAAATGCCGTCGGCTATTCGTCAATTTGATTTCCTACAGAAGCCAAAAACTGTGCAGGGCCAATATGCTAAAGGAGAAATCGCTGTAAAACATCTCTGTTAAAAGTTTCACTACCCCCCGGCGGCGGTTAGACTTCATTTTTGACAATTCACACAATTTGTAGCTCGTGAGAATTCTCTATATTTAACGTTCTCTGCGTTCTCTGTGTATACTCTGCGCGTGCGACATCTACCGTTACCAAATGTTGTGTATTTAAGGCTGGGCGTCATCTGATGTCCGAAGAATCGTTTATACGCAGGTTCTGTTCTGCACTGCAATAATTATTGGAGTAATTGTCGTCAGACAGCGCAATAGGTGAAACAACAATTAGGAAGCACAGGGTGCGTTAATGGGTATAACAGTTTACGATTTGAATTTTGTTTTTCTTTTCGAAAAGTGAGCTAATGATTTAATTACGTACATACAAATATATTGCAAATGAAGACCACTCATGGCAGATCTCATGCAATAAATCGTTGAGCTCATGGATAGAGGTTTATAGCATGCGATGAACGGTCACTTTGATAGTTTGACTGCTATATTTTTATTTATACGAAATGTTTACGCTTAATGGCAGCGAATAGATTTTTGTTGAAAAGTAGGTGTAAATTTAATAAGGGCACAGGCGAGAGGTGCCCTTTGCGCGAGAAATGACTCAATAGAACAGTCCCTCCTCTATACCTGCTAAAAATATTGATTTGATATTATATCTCTTAAATTGAGTTGAAAGCCTCGAAAAATGGAAAATTATATTTGTGTCCTTTTTGCTTGAAACAACAGTTAATATTGCGCTAGCAACTACTAATTCGTACTCCTACGATTTCTTCTCTTATAAACCCTGTTGCAAAATTATGAACCCAAAACTATTTTTGCTTAAAAATTTATCTCATATTACATAAAAAACCAGGTAACGTTTTGGTTTTTTTCCTCTATTGATACACTACATATTGGTGACGAGAATAAAACGGAAAAAAACATAACAGAAGTTGTGTGCAACAAAAACAAATATATTTGTACATATATGTAAATACATATAAAATAAACTAAAACAAAAAAGAAAACAGTAAAATAAAGAAAATCACAACATGCCTCCTAAAGAAGAAAAGTCAGCGAACGACAGCAAGATGGTGACACCAGTGACAATGCTTCAAACGACGAATGTTCTAGAATTTAACCCGAATGTGGAGTCGTGGAATGTTTGGAAGGAACGTTTGGAGATACATTTCTGTGAAGTGAATTGCACAGATGATAATGTAAGGAAGTCGATTTTATTAAAATCAATTGGTGCCGTTCCATACAAAGTTCTACACAGTTTGTGCAGTCCAGCTACTCCCGTGTCAAAATCATTTAAAGAGTTGTGTGAAATATTGGACACAGAATATACTCCACTTACTATTGTGTTTAGTGAGCGGAAAATATTTCATATTTCAACGAAGCAAGAAAGTGAATCTGTGGCGGAATGGTATGCTCGTGTAAAGATGTTGGCACTTAATTGTAAATTTGGGGTCAATTTAGATGCATTTGTGTTAAACCAATTCGTAATGGGTTTGCCAAATTTCATCTTTGAAAGACTGTGTGAAGAAGATGAGAATCTCACAATTCAAAGTGCATTAAGAAAGGCGATGATATTAGAGACGAAATGCATAATAAAGGGAGGAAAAGAAGAAACTTCAGTGAATTTTGTCAAGAAGCAAAAACATCAGAAGCAACGGTAGTGGTAACAGCAATAGAGGCAACAGTAGTAGTAACAACAGAGGTAATGGTGGCAACAGCAACAGAGGCAAATGGGGAAGCAGCAACAGAGGCAGTGGTGATGGTGGCAGCAACAGAGATGGTGGCAGAGATAACAGAGGCGATGGTGAGAGAAAATTTCCTTGTTCTCACTGTGGTTGGCGAAATCATGCATCTCAGTCATGCAAATACAAAGATAGCAAGTGTCATTCTTGTGGAAGAGTTGGTCATTTGGCGTCTGTTTGTTACAATAAAAAGAGAAGTGTTAATTATGTATCTAATGACAATGATGATGAACATGATAATAATGATTTGTTTAATTATTCAATTTTTAGTGTGGCTGAGCGAAATTCGTTTGACGTGTATTCTCTTCCAGTCGTTATTGATGGAGTTAAATTAAATGCTGTTTGTGACACAGGTGCACCATGCACTTTGTTGCCTTTGTCGTTTTACGAGAATAATATTATGGAAAAGACTCTCCGACCATGCAATATTCCATATGTTGACTACAGTGGTGATAGATTGAAGCTGGTTGGCGAATATGATGCGTCGATTACTTTTAAAGGTAATACAAAAACTGTTGTTGTTGTTGTTGTGGATTCTGCAAACCCTCCATTGCTTGGTCGTACGTTTTTACGTTCTTTTAATTTCGAATTATCGCAAATAAACAATATTAATTTCGAAAATAATAATGCTGCGATCGTCGAACAATTGAAGATTGAGTTCGTCGAGGTTTTTGAAGATAAGTTGGGTGAATTTAAAAATTCGGAAATTTGTTTAAAGGTTGTTGAAAATGCAACACCAGTATTTTGCAAACCCAGACCTTTGCCATTAGCATGGCTGAAGGCTAAAGTTGAGAAACAGTTGCGAGATTTAATCAGTTCAGGTGTTCTTGAACCTGTTGACAACTCCGATTGGGGTACACCTTTAGTACCAGTTTTGAAACCCAACGGTGATTTGCGGATATGCGGTGATTATAAAATCACAATTAACAAGTTTTTAGAGGATTTTAAATATCCTTTACCCAGGATAGATGAGATTTTTGCATCTAGAGGGTGGTGAAATTTTCACAAAGCTTGATTTGTCCAATGCGTACAATCAGCTAATTCTTGACGATGAGTCACAATTATTGTGTGCATGGAGTACGCACATAGGTACATTAAAAGTAAAAAGATTACCTTTTGGTGTTAAGACTGCGGCAGCGATTCTTCAAAAGACAATGGAAAATTTGTTAAGAAACATACCGTTTGTCGTGGTGTATCAGGATGACATTACAGTCACTGGAAAGACTATGCAGAGTCACATTAAAACGTTGAGGCTAGTACTTCAAAAACTACAAAATGCTGGATTGAAACTAAATATCAAAAAGTCAGTTTTTTTTCAATCAAAGACTTCTTATTTGGGCTTCAATATTGATAAAAACGGATTGAGTAAGAATAACGATCGAATTTCGAGCATTCTTTCTGCGCCAATTCCAGATAATATTTCGGAAGTTAGAGCCTTTGTCGGTATGGCAAATTATTATTCAAAATTTAGTAATAACTTTGCGAATATGATGTCTCCACTTTATAAATTATTGAGCAAAGATGATCCGTTTTTATGGTCAAAGAATTGTCAAAAGGCATATGACGCCATCAAGAATGCTGTGACGTCAGACCAAGGTTTGGTTCATTTCAACCCAGATTTACCGTTGGCATTAACAACGGATGCTTCTAATACGGCGGTGGGAGGAATTTTGTCACATAAATTCTCTCGTGGATTGAAACCAATTGCTTTTATCTCCAGAGCATTAAGCAAGAGCGAGAAAAATTATAGTACTCTTGAAAAAGAAGCCTTGTCTATTGTGTTTTGTATTACAAAACTTAAACAATACTTATTGGGAAACACATTTATATTGAAAACTGATCACCGTCCACTATTAACTATTTTTGGTAACAATAAAGGATTGCCTATCATGGCTTCAGCCCGAATGCAGCGCTGGGCATTAATTTTATCCGGGTTCAATTACACCATAGAATATGTGAAAGGAGTAAATAAGGAAGCTGACTCAATTTCGCGCATGCCTCAATAAATGTTTGAAAACAAAATTACGGAGTTTTCATATGTCAACTTTATTGAATCTGAAAACTATTTCAATATGAGTTTTAAGGACATCGCTCGTGAGACGAGACGAGACCCAATTTTATCTAAAGTTGCAGAATGCATTTTGGATGGAACCTTATGTAACTTAAAGGATAATAATTTCACTCCGTATCGGGAAAAGTATACTGAACTCGGTGTGGAGTATGGGTGTGTATTGTGGGGTTACAGAACCATTATCCCCGAAAAATTGCGAACAAAAATTTTAAATGAATTACATTCCTCGCATGTAGGAATAGTAAAAACAAAAGCGCTTGCCAGATCATATATATGGTGGCCATGTCTTGATAAAGATATTGAAAAATTAATTAAAAACTGTTTACCATGTCAAAAACTGCAGCCTAGCCCCGAGAAGAGCAGTTTAATGCCGTGGACGCCAAGTTGTAATGTATGGAGTCGAATTCATATTGACTTTGCTGGCCCTATAAGAAATTTTCATTTTCTAATTGTTATCGATTCATTTTCGAAATTCGTTGAAGTGTTCAAAACGAAGGAAATAACTACAATGTTCACAATTACGAAGCTAAGAGAAATGTTTTCGCGGTATGGATTGGTCAATACACTTGTAAGCGACAATGGCCGTCAGTTCACATCGTATGAATTTCAACAATTTTTGTCTGTGAATGGAATAAAACACATATTGACTGCGCCGGGACACCCATCTACAAATGGTCAAGCAGAAAATTTCGTTAAAACGTTTAAAAAGTCTGTATTAGCCAATTTAGATCAAAACAATGATGCAAATTTGGATCAAATTTTATGCAGATTTTTAATGGACTACCGAAATATGACTCACTGTTCTACAGGCGAATCTCCAGGAAAAATATTTTTTGGGAGAAAACTAAAAACTCGCTTCAGCAATCTCAAACCTCCTACAACAAAAGAAAAAATTATTGAGTCTCAACACAACAACATAAATAATCACAAAGGAAATCGTCATGAAACTTTTCAAAAAGGCCAAAATGTAATGGTACGTGATTACCGTAACCCAAATAAGCCTAGTTGGACACAGGCAGTTGTAGAACAACTTGGACCTCAATCATATTCATGTACTTTGGCTCACAACAAACATAGTATCAAACGTCACTTGGATCAAATCAGAAACCAGCAAATTCAACAACATGTCGAAACCAACATGCAAATGTTATCAGACAACAACACAGCTTTGACTGTAGCCAATGAGATACCAACGATGGAAGATTTTTCACGCACTCGAAGAGAACTCAGACCACGTGAAGGAGGTAGAGTAGTTAAAAATTTAAATTGTATTTGAAAGTTGCAAACGCAGTTGTTTTTAATTTTACAATTTTATATTACACTAAATTGTTATTGTTAGCAACAGCTTTAGGATGAGCATATAGAGTATTGATATTTACAGTTAGCCTAAATAACATTGTATAAATGCATATCAATGTAAATAACATAATTTATCTATAACAATCACTCTCACTCTCTTTATATACATACATACATATTCACCTTATTAGTAATCATTAGAAATAAGAGTCAATGTTAATAAACTGGACAGTTGTTATTTGAACTGAGAATGAGCTGGTTGTTTTCCTCTATTGATACACTACAAAAACTTTCAAACTTTCAACAAATTTTTTGTTTTTAATTTCGTTACAAATCTCAAATTTTTCATAAGAATTTTAATATATAAGTTAATAATTAACATATTTACTATAATAAAGTTCAATTCACCTTGTCGCAATTTAATTGTTGACACATTTCCGTTTGTTCCAAATTTAATCATTTACCTTTCTCACAATACATATTTACTTAAAGTGCTGACGACATGTTTGCACTGAATGCACCTCAAACAGCTCACGTTGCATTATAGCTCACGTTGCATTCAATGTGATGATTGCTGTTCGACATTTAATATTAAGTAGCTAGTAAGAAACTAAATTATTAATAAATCAACAACAGGCCGACTAAGAAGACATAGCCTTCCGGCAAAAATATAAAAAATTATAATAAAAGACATAGAGGACATATTCCTCTCTTTACAAAAAAAAAAGGAATTAATAAGTCTTTTATTAAGTTATATACATACATATATATTTATATAATTGGCGCTTACACCCTTTTTGGGCGTTTGGCCAAGCTTGTCCTCCTATTTCAGTGCGCGTCTTGATGTTATTCCGCAAATGGAGGGGTATACAGTTTTAAGACGGCTCCGAACGGCAAATGCTTTTTAATGAGAAGCCTTTTTATGGCAGAAATACTCTCGGAAGTTTGCCATTGCCTGCCTTTTTCCATTATTTTGGTGTTTTATGCACGGAGATTCGAGCCTACGCACTTCCGAATGATAGTCGTGCACCAACTCATTGGGCTACGGCGGCCGCAAAGTTTAGTTCATACACCAAAAACCATTTAACGCTAAGTTTAGAAATTAAAAAAAAATATTAAACGTTTTTCAAAATTATAACAACTTTTTAACTAGAATTTTTAGGGTCATTCTGGGCAAGCAGTTTTATAGCCGATTGAATTTTAGTATAACGAATTGTAGGTAAGTTTCAAGTGGCTACAAAATACCGCTGATTTTTTAAATTTCTTTTTTCGCTGAAAGGGTACGTCTTTTATTCCATAGGAAACAGATAAACCTATTTTTTTTTTATTTGGAAGACAAAACCTAGCTTGGTAAAAAAGTTAAAAGTTTTGATGAAACTTTGGAAAATTGTTTACGTAATCCCTTATTTTTGGAATTAATAGGAGTTGGAGCAACGCAAATGCTATTAGAAGTAACCTACGAAAAAAGCAGAGATTTGTTTATTCAGTGCCCTAATAAAACCATTGTTTGGCTCACATAGTTGCTAGCTGAAAAAGTCTAAACCCGTCAAGACTTGGCTGAGTTATTCAAGTTTCAATAAATCTATCTTCCAAAGGAAGTTAAAAGTAGTACGCAAAATCTCATTATTTTGAGACGCAATTTGATACAATTTTTAATATTTTGTGTATATTATTTGAGACTAGTTTGTATAAAAACAAAACATTTTTAAAAACTAGTTTTATTAAAGCTCGTTTTTCGGAGGCATTTTCAAGTCTGTTCAGTTCACGTAAATCTTAAAATTTTTCCGAAATATTTTAGCGGAAGCCCTAAAATATAATACATTTCATAGTTTCTGTGGTAAAATCGCAACTTTTTTGGTGAGGCAGCCTAATGCATAAGCAGAAGTATCTATATACCACCTTGATTAAAAAGTTGTTGGAACAGCCGTCTAAGTCAATTGATTACACCCTGAACATCTGTGATTAACATTCCTACCAAAATTTTATCGCCATTGTACTATGGGGGTCCTGTATTTTAAAATAAGCTTTATTTTTGTTTTTAAAATACCCTAATTATTTGAGAAATTAGTCGTTAAAATTTTTTACGGTCACACTGATTGAACGGTACGCCTTCAAAGTCAGCTGATTATCGTGTTCGCTTTGTGCACAGTTTGGGGAATACATTGAAAAAAGTTTGATTGCTCGAGTTATCCAAATAAAACAAAGAATCCAAATTTAATAGATGGAAGTTGATAGTCCAGGTGTATAAGATTAAAGTTTAGTTACATTTTTTCAATTATGTGTGGTTTAGATTTTGTATATCGTGTTTTATTCATATGTATGTATTATTTAAATTAGTCTTAACAAGTATAGGTGCGTTTCGTATAATATAACTTCCAAGGCGCACAGAAGTGCACAGAGTTTTAAATGTAGAGTTACTTACTAAAACGTCCACAATAAAATGTAACTAACTTTGTTTGCACAAATTTGCCCCTTTTTGATAAAATCGCCTTTTACAGCGGGATATACGTTCGGAAATGTAGAGCTACTAGATATTTATATCAAAAATAATCGGGCAGAGGTCGCAGTTAAGCAGCATATATTAAAAAAATTGGTGAAAGTCTTAATGAATCTAAGGTAGCCCCAAAAAAGCACGAGCTTTTGTCAAATATTTTGAAAAACACTGGCCCCATTGTCATCGAGTTATGTCAAGATTTAGAATAAAACATTCAGAATGGCTTGATAAAAGCCTAGTAATCAACACCGAAATTAATCGTGTATCCGAAAATAAAGTTGGTCGTCCAAAAGTGGACTACGAGAATGCTAGCTCCCGACTAAAACGGAAGTTTGCACAAGAACTTTCGCAAGAACACGAAAACTCGTTGCCCTTGCTTTTACATCCTGCTACAGTTTCAGCTAAAAAATCAGAAGAGAAAGATATGGTTGCTGTTTTAAAAGCTGCTGCAAAAAGCAAAGATATTTGTTGTTGCGATTATCGATTCATTTATAATTTTTTACATTCACGCTTGTTGCGAAAAGTGCGATGGCAATCCATCGCACTCTTCTACTTGTCATTTCCTCATTTCCTCATACAAATGTCAAATTCATTTTTTTCGATTTCTGGATTGTTCGAGCGCACAGGCGCCGCAAGCAAACAAAATGTAAGTTTTATACATTTGATAATTAAACTTGAAATAATTGTATTAAATAAAGATTTCAGCCACAACTACCAGGACTTAAATATTGTTTTATTTGCGGGCGCCAATTGCCGGGACAACATTCTGAAATATTTTGTTTCGGAACCAAATATTTTCTTCTTTGGACTCTGAAGATCCCTTGGACAACGAAGTTCGGAAATGGAAGACTCCGAACATACTAGCGTACTTATGGAAGGCAGTAAAATACCACCGGCGGCGACCATTGGTGAGGCTGACAGACCCAGCAACGACACAGCAACTGGAATTGGATCGACATTTACAGCTGGTAGTACACCGTATTGTCACGCATCAACGCCCACTACTCACCCTTCGCCATTTACAGTACCGGGCGTGAACAACGCATCCATGATAACATCAGTTCATGGAACTCAACCGCAATGCATGGTATATAGCACCAGTGCACCGCTGTTTCAAAACGCGGCAGTCAATGCATTTACAAGCACGTGTGGGCCCGGCATTGCTAATGGTGCCATACCTAACCTCACTTCGGCTGCCATGCCTTGTAGTGCGCTAACCTATCCAACGTTCGGCAATACATTTCGGCCATTTTGTTCACAGACGAATATGCATAGCCGCGTGGCACCACCACCGAATACTTCTGTTTTCATGCAGCCGAACATTATGCCATCGTGTAACCAAACGCGCGACCCCTCTTAGGTTAATGATGCCAGCAACAGTAGATCTGGCAATCAACACATTGAGAATGCTTTATGGTAGGCCTGATATTATTCATCAAACAATGCATATGAAATTGAGACAAGAGCCAGCAGTTAGGGCCGATAAATTGGAAACGCTCATAGCATTTTCACTTGCAGTGCAAAAATATCGCGCTATAATCCAGGCGGTAGGCCTGGCCGATTATTTAAACGATCCTGTGTTGCTTAATGACTTGGTAGCCAAATTGCCAAGCGATCAAAGGCTGAATTGGGACGGCTATCGTATGTCGCTCAGTCGCGTCGACATTGCTGTGTTTGACGATTGGCTTTTTGGACTTGCTACATGCGCGAGTCAAGTAACAAGATGTGAGCTACCCACAACCACAGCTGCCTTTGAAAATATTGAAGTAAAGAAAGGCCGCAACTCCCACAAGGCGAGAATTTTAGTTCATGAAGTTATCGGAAAAAATGTAGAGGTAAACGCGAAGGTGACTATATGCCTAAAGTGTGGTGCCAACCGTAAGCTGCCAGACTGTGCAGAATTTACTGCGCTCTCGCGAAGTGATCGATGGCTGTTTGTACGAGAGAAAAAACTTTGCTTACGCTGTTTGAATTCTCACTATGTTCGCCGATGCAATCTGAAGAATAGGTGTGGGGTTGACGGCTGCCAGATGGCACACAATGCTCTTCTGCATACACCTGTTCCCGTTAAGAGTAACGTCGGTCATGAGCAAACAGCGCTATACCACGAACGTCATTCAGGCTCAACAAGGGAGAAGCAAAACTCGCTATTTTTCAGGTACGTCGCCGTTACTGTTCGTAGCGCATCCAAATCTGTTGACACCTATGCACTCATCGACGAAGGCGCGTCTTGTACTTTAATTGAGAATGAGCTTGCAGATTACCTTGAATTGGACGGACCGTCCGAGGCGTTGTGTCTGCGATGGACTAACGAAATTACTCAAAGCGAAAATAACTCCAAGTTTGTAAGTTTTGAGATCGCATCGACACAGTTGGTCTCTCCAAACTACTTGTTAAGAGGTGTACTATTGCTCGTTTAGCATGGAGAAGCATGCCCATCTCAAAGGTCTACCTATACTACCATATAACGGTGCTAGGGCTCGGATTCTTATCGGAGTCGACAACGCGAAAGTCTTTGTGCCAATTGAAGTTAAGGAGAGTAGCACCTCCAACCTGATTGCTGCTAGATGCCGGCTGGGATGCACCGTTTATGATCGAGACACATCTGAACACGCAGTGATGCCCCGCGTACTCCACATCTGCAGCTGTGATCCTACGGACAGGGACCGAATAGACGAACAGATGAAGGCGTATTTTGCTATCGACGCTATCGGTGTCTATGCGCCAGCTAAATCGCTTCGGTCAAAGGATGATGAACGTGCTTTACAATTGATGGAAAAATTCACCAAGTTTCTGCCGACAGAGAAGAGGTGGGAAAGAAGATTGCTATGGAAACAAGACGTCGTCGATGTACCCGATTCACTTCCTATGGCGCGCCGTCGACTAATGTGCTTGGAAGCCAAGATGAAGCGGGATCCTGAACTCCACCGTTTTATCGTCGACAAGATTGACGATTACAAGAAAAAGGGTTATATACGCAAATTGGAGTCACTCGAAACATCGATAGGTGGCAGATCGTGGTACCTTCCCATATTCACGGTGCTAAACGTTAACAAAAACAAAACTAGATTGGTATGGGACGCTGCAGCCAAAGCTGGAAATACTGCACTTAACAACATGCCGTTAAAAGGACCTGATCAGCTAAATTCGATGATGGGCATTCTTCTTCGATTCCGCGAAAAGCCTTTTGCAATATGCGGAGATTTACGCGAGATGTTTCACCAAATTAAGGTAGCCAAAGAGGACCAAGTGGCGCAGAAGTTTTTATGGCGCGATGGTGAGTCTAATCGACAGCCAGATGTATATGCCATGTGTGTGTTGACTTTCGGCGCTTCGTGTTCTCCTTCGCTAGCGAACTATGTAAAAAACCGAAATGCATAACGTTTTTCCGAAAATTATCCCGAAGCTGTACAAGCCATTATAAATAACACTTTCGTCGATGATTGGCTTCAGAGTGCAGACAATGAGGAAGAGTTATCGCGTTTGGCTACTGTTGTTCGCTGGATCCATAACGAAGGAGGTTTCGAGATGCGAAACTGGGTATCCAATTCCAAGAAAACTTTGACTGCAACCTCTGCTAACAGCACGCTGCTATCCAGATGTTTTGAGGAACCTGCAGCTACTATCGAAAAGGTGCTTGGAATGTGGTGGCTACCAGCGTCGGATGAGCTTACCTTTGTGGAAAAGTTTCCTAAAGAAGTTTTTGATGAGTACACATTTCCATCGAAGCGACAAGTTTTGCGTACAATCATGAAAATATTCGATCCCCTTGGATTGCTCGGGTATGTCATCATACAAGCAAAAATCATCCTACAGGACATTTGGCGTTCAGGTATTAATTGGGACGAGCCTATCAGAGAGGATGATCGCAGTAACTGGTGGAACTGGTTGAAAAGAATTTCTTCGATAAACAACGTCAAAATTCCTCGGTGCTACTTACTTTCCAGCTGTAGCCAGAGTAACCAGTTGCACATTTTCGTGGATGCAAGTATCAACGCTTATGCTGCTGTGGCGTATTTGCGTGCTGAAGTTGGTAACGCGGTGAACTGTTCATTGCTGGCTTCGAAAACAAGGGTCACACCATTGAAGCCCATTTCAATACCGAGGTTGGAGTTAATGGCAGCAGTTCTGGGTCTGCGGTTGGCAATTTTTATAGGCAAGCAACTTTCTGTTCGGGTAAGCCGTAGAATTTTTTGGACAGATTCGAAAAACGTGATATGCTGGGTGCGTTCAGATGCAAGAAAGTTCCACCAATTTGTTGCGTTACGTGTCGGCGAAATTCTTGAGGGTACCAGCGCTAAAGAGTGGAGGTGGTTGCCATCTTCTGAAAACATCGCTGATGAGGGCACAAAATGGTCCGACGTTCGCAATTTTGACGACAATGCACGCTGGTTTCGAGGGCCAAAGTTCTTAGCCCAGCCCGAATCTAGTTGGCCTGTAGGGGAGCTAGTAGGCACTACATCAGAGCTGCATCACATATGTAAGTACAAGTACACCATTGTCTCCTACCCTGTCAGTAATTTCTCCAGACGTACGAAGGTTTAGCACATGGGAGAGACTGCTTTCCACACAACAAATTGTTTTGCGTTTCCTGCGCCGGATCTTGAAGTTTACGCCACGTTCGCTACTAAAACTTTTCAAATTGCGCGATATTGAAGCAGCAGTGCAAATTCGTATTGCCGTAAGCCAAGAAAATGCGTTTAGCGAAGAAGTCAAAAGTCTACAACACGGTCAAAATATTCAACGGCAGTCTGCTATATATAAATGGTCGGCGTATCTGGACGAGGTTGGGATTCTTCGCGTGAAAGGTCGAATCGACTTCTTAGAAGGAGTAGCAGTCAATGTGAAGCGACCTGTAATACTGCCGAAAAATCATACAGTAACGCGTTTGATAATTGATTTTTACCATAGAAGATTTCACCATCATCATAATGAGATTATTGTCAATGAGATGCGCCAGCTATACTGCGTCGGTGCTTTGCGATCGATAGTAAAAGCGTGCGTCAAAAGATGCCAAATGTGTCGCAATCGTAAAGCTAAGCCGCAACCACCTCAAATGGGAAGTCTACCTGTAGAACGACTGTCACCATTTACAAGGCCATTCACGTTTACAGGAGTGGACAATTTTGGCCCTATCGACGTAGCTGTTGGCCGGCGGCGTGAAAAACGTTGGGGCGTGTTATTTACGTGCCTGACGAGTCGTGCCGTTCACATCGAGATCGCGGCGTCGTTGTCGACGGAGACATTCCTGCTAATGTTGAAGTTGTTCGTGTGCCGCAGAGGAGTCCCGAAGCGCATTGTGTCAGACAACGGTACAAATTTTCGTGGTGCCAGCACTTATCAGCGAGATAGAAAGGGTGTCGAATCGAGTGGTCTTTCATTCCGCCCTCGGCTCCTCACATGGGTGGGGCATGGGAGCGAATGATACAGTCAACAAAATCAATTTTAATGGATATTACGCACGAAGCAATACTACGTGAAGAAGTTCTAAGGGCTACTTTAGCGGACATTGAAAATATTCTTAATTCAAGACCTCTGACATATGTGCCCTTGGAGACTGCAGACGACGACGCACTTACGCCCAATCACTTTTTGTTAGGAAACTCAAGCGGAATTCGCGAATCAGGTTGTGATGACGACAGTGGGCCAGCGCTCCGTCGATGCTTTCGAATTTCAAACCATCTAGCTAACCAATCCTGGAAGCGTTGGATCCAAGAATATCTTCCGTGCCTTACTAAACGTTCTAAGTGGTTCCACCCGCCGATTCGACCTATCGAAATAAACGAGGTCGTGGTCATCGTTGACAACAATGCGAAAAGGAACTCATGGCCGAAAGGAATAGTTATAGATCTCCACCGTGAATGGCAACCCATCGCACTCTTCTACTTGTCATTTCCTCATTCCCTCATACAAAGGTCAAATTCATTCTTTTCGATTTCTGGATTGTTCGAGCGCACAGGCGCCGCAAGCAAACAAAAGGTAAGTTTTATACATTTGATAATTAAACTTGAAATAATTGTATTAAATAAAGATTTCAGCCACAACTACCAGGACTTAAATATTGTTTTATTTGCGGGCCGCCAATTGCCGGGACAACAAGGAAACTTTTTTCGTCTGAGCCCCAACAAATGTCAGCTGACAGTGCTTTAGCATTTTTGTTAGAAAACGGATTTACAAAAGAGGAATATAATAA